>BQNB010023569.1:15000-25000 GCA_026074375.1 Tanacetum coccineum
CCACCCCACTGCCACCACAACATCACCCCCGCTGCCATATCTCCACCACCGTCCTCCTCATCATCATCATATAAGCACCCCAAGGGTGCATTTTGTTGTAACATTCGCACAGTAGGGTGCGTTTGTTTTCATTTTTTTTATTTGTTATAACACCCAAGGGTGTTTGGGTCAGCTGAGAAACTGCCGAGGGTGCGGCTGGTTTGGGTCTCACCACCGCAAAAAGGGTGCGGTTGGGTTATAGTAAAACCTGAGGGCGTTCGGGTCGTTGTGGTTCACAGTCGGGTGCGTGTGGTTTCGGAGAAAAGCACCAGATTAGGGTGCGTTTGGTTTACCTAGCAGCAGTTAAGGTGCGTTGGTTTGGGTTCAGGCGTTATGGTTAAACAAACAAGGTGAGTCGTCGAGTTTGGCTGCGGGACAGCCTAAGGTGCGTTGGTTTTGTTAGTTATCACCGGGGGTGTTCGTTTGGCTTGTTGAAATCTAGGGGTGTTCGTTTGGTTATGTGAACCCGAAAGGGTGTTTGTTGTTCGGTGACAGGAAAGCCGCAAGGGGGGGGGTGTCGTCATGGCTGTCAAACAGCCGGGGTGGTCGGGTTGAGGGTTAACAATCACTAGGGTGCGCGTTTGTTCGGGTTGACTACGGGGACAGCAGGGGTGCGTCTGTTGGGTGGCAGCAAGAAAGACACGAGGGGTGTGTTTGGTTCGGCTATAAAAACAGCCCAGCAAGGGCGTGTTTGGTTTGGGTTTAGCGGGATACACATAGGGGCGTGTTTGGTTATGTTTTCAGCCGGTAAAGGGTGCGTTGGTTTTGTGTTCAAAACAGCCGCAAAGGGCGTGTTTGTGTAGGGTTATAGCAAAAAGGGGTGTTTGTTTAGACGGTGGCAGCCACCACGCGGGGTTGCTGTGGGTGGCAGCCACCGCCTTAAGGGAGAGGGTGTCGTTGGTTTGCATTGGGTTTATGTTTTTATAAGCATCAGGTGCGTTTGGTTGTGTATAGAAACGAGGGCGCGTGTGGTTTGTTAACGGCAGCTAGGGGGTTTGTTTGTTTGGCCGTGACAGCCCACCAGTAGGGTGCGCATGGTTTTGTTAAGAGCCACCTAGGGTGCATTGGAATTGTTATAGTCGAATAAGAGGGTGTTTGGTTGAACAGGAAACCGATTAGGGTTTGCGTATGTTGGTTAGCAGAATTAGGCTGCACGTTATGGTATCATACGATGGAATCAACAAGGGTTCGTTTGGTTATATATATCAAAACAACAATGAAAAGACATAAGGGTTTTTATAAATATTAAAACGGACAAATTTTTATTGGTGGTTATAACGGTTATATAAATATAATATTTATTAATTGATTTAAATTTTGATACAAAGATATATATATAGATAGATATTATATATATATTATTTATATTTATATTTAGATATATATCTATATATTTAAATATATATATATATATATATATGTATAATACCTAGAATACGCGAGACATTTGGAGATATTGGAAACGCAGATAATCACAATATAAGTATATATATATATATATATATATATTATAATATATATATATTATTATTATATTATATATATTATATATATTATATATATATATATATATATTGATTAAAGAAAATGTCGAGTTTTACGGAATGGAAATACGATATATATACGGGAATTTCATGGCGAAGTGTACATAAACTCTTTTTATTTAGTAATGTTTTACTAAATGTTTATATTATGTTATTTAAACCGATAAAAAGGGCTAATGTTATTTTTAAAATATATTAAGGATAACTATACAATTACCCTTGACAACGGGACACGAAAACTATTTTTATTTAAGACGACTGTTTTAGATACGACTTGTCAAAGAAGAAAACGAAACATAATTTTTAAAATATTAATTTATATTTTTTATAATGGTTATGACGGTTTCAAACATCGGTTGTTAATTTATACTTTCAGACATTTGTTCTGCTTTTATTCAAAGTCTTTTTGTTTACAATTTGAATGTTGTCGAAATATTGGGTTTAATTATTTATTTACACATCTTTGTATAATACTTGCATTTTTATTATATACTTTTCATTTTTTTTTTTTTTTTTAAAAAAAAAAAAAAATCTTCGAAGTTTGATCGTTTTTATGATATAATTCACGGTAAGAATTATAAAAGGGTTATCTTTCATATGTAATATATAACGAATATATATTACACGCTTTGGGAATATTCTAAATTTATTTATTTAACCAACCACCAAACCATTACAATGTTAAATCTAAATCTTTATCAACGTGTGGCGTTGATGTAATCATTCATCGGGAAACCCAAACACATTATCCTAGGCTAGTGGGACTTAGCCGTTAGGTTAAGCTGCATCTTCTTGATCGAGCCGCTTCGTCTTCCGTTCGTATTGTGCATATTAGATGCCTACCTATCAATCGTTCTTCAACATCAATGTGAGTTCATGACCTCGCTTTTCAATCTTTTGAATGTTTATAAACCCGCGAGGGGGAATACATGCTTGTCTACAAACTTTTTACTTACTGTGTTATCTTATAACAATGTGATTGTTTTTAAAGGATATTATGAGTTCCATAGCCTCACTTTTACTCGTTTTGGATAACGGTTATATATATTTTTGGGATGAAAATATGCATCGTTTTATAAATGGACACAACATGCTTTGTTTTATAAATTGGACGCAAGTATTGATTACATGTTTGCCTAAGTAACGATAACCCAGTTAAGCCCATTATCATGAACTGTCAATTGCATAGATGTAGTTGGGAATTACATTATGTGAGCGCGAATGTTATTTAATAGATCTATTCGGGAAACGACCTCCCCGTTCGGGTGACTAGCTATCACCGAGAACGAACGTTATAGCATGTCGAATTTGGGATGTTTTCGGGTTAAAACATCATTACGGGCTGAGTAGCAATATTATGCGAACAAGACTGTCGAGCTTCAGTGTCATGAGCTTAGTGTAAATGTAATCTAGTTTTGTGAGATCTGCATGTGTTGCATTATCACTAAAAAGTCTTGCGGTCCTACCTTGTATATATTATTTTCAGGAAATCAATAGGCACGGGGTGCCAGGGATACACTTTTGGTGACATAAAATTTGTCATGCATTCTTTACAAAAATCTTTGGGATAAGATTGGTACTTTTGGTGACATAAAAATTTGTCATGCATGCCTTGAATAAAGTGGCAATACATACTTGAAACATTTTGGTGACATTAAATTGGTCATGCATTCTTTATAAATCTTTGGGATAAGATTGGTACTTTTGGTGACATAAAATGTGTCGTGCATTCTTTATAAATCTTTGGGATTTTTACATGGTACTGTGATGATACAGTGGACAAATACATTCATTTGAAACTTACATTCATATTTAAACTAATCTATGAACTCACCAACTTTAATGTTGACACTTTTAAGCATGTTTTTCTCAGGTGAATTAGATGCTTGGATTATTTGATGTGCATTGGAGTCTTTACATTCAAGTTTTTCATGGTGATGCAATTATGGGACAACTATTATTTTGATTTCAGAAAATCAACGAGATTGTTTTACAAACGACACTTTTTAGAGGTCGTTCTCTTGTATCTAGCGTTGTGTATTATGAAGTAGCACCCCATGTGGTATTCCGCTGCGTTGTATATTTTTGGGGGTGTTACAGATTGGTATCAGAGCACTGGTTATAGAGAACTAGGTTGCATATTTTACCCTAGACTATAACCGTTTTCACAAACATTGCATCACATCAAACATTTTCAAAGTGCATACACGCTACTTGCTTATGTGCTTACATTACGTGCTGCATTAAGTGCTTACGTGACATACATATATATAATATATATATGCTTGCATTCCTTTCGCGTATATCGTACGCTTATTTATATAAGAGTTATTATATAAATACCAGAATATTTTTAAGACATTGTGGGTTGCACAATGGTCTCATTCTACTCGTTAGACATTGTGAGTTGCGCAATGGTCTCACTTCGTTCTCAGACATTGTAAGTTAAACAATGGTCTCTAAGGATATTATTTTTCTTCATAGCTTTATACTATATTGTATTACACGGAGACCGTCATAATTTTGTTTACATGGAATTATGTATGAATCTAAGTATTACAAGTCTTGTATGGGCGGGACTTGTAATATGAGGATTGATATGATAATTGCTATGTTAACAAAGCCCGTCACAGTTCTGTTTACATAGGATTATGTATAAATCTAAGTATTACAAGTCTTGTATGGGCGGGACTTGTAATAGGAGGATTTATATGAAAATTGCTATGTTGACTGGTTCATCGAGACTTTTACCTGGTTTACTCTAACCAGGGTACTCATTACCTATCTTGAACTCTAGGTCGATATTTTTGGGTAGTTTTACTCCCCGCCTCCGAAGACGAGTTTGGAACACTCGTCCCATACTCAGTAGAACACATGCATCGTCATGTCAACCACCTTGAAGGTTATGAGAGTACGCGTATTGCACCGGGAATTATTGCTAATTCGCCTTGCACTATGATACTGTTAACTCGCCTTGTTCAAGAAAATTGCTAACTCCCTTCAACTGGTATGAAACTCAAATCTTTCAAAACACAAAAAGACTCACTTTTGATCATTTTTTCTAAAAATTTCTTGTACAACTAGTATTACTAAGGCCAAAGGTACCTTAAAAAAGCAACTTTATGTTTTATATTTAAAAAAAGCCAAAAAATTTGAAATCAAGATTTGTATTTTTAAAACTTTTCGAACACTAAAATGCACAAAAATGAAATTTTTCTTGATTCAAAGCATGTTCACCTATATCATAAAGATACTAGATCAAATTTACCTATGTAAATGATCTTTTAGTGTAATAAAAAGCTTTGAAAACACAAAAACAAAAGAAAAAAATAGCACGGATAACAAGAAAAAAACAAGACAAAGGAAAGAAAAACAAACAAAAACTTAACAAATCACTCCATGGCTCTTGATACCAATTGTAGAATATGCTAGTAATCTATAACACCAAATAACTATAAAGAAATTCTAGAGAGAGAAAATGGATGGAAGGAAGGTTCTAGTGAGAGAAAGTCAGAGAGAATAAAAGATTAGATTATGTGTGAATGAACCAACCAACCAACACCCTCTCCATGTGTGGAGAGGGTATTTATACAACTTAAGTAACCGGCCATGGGCTTTCCTAATGGGCTTTCCATGTGTCTTTGGCCCGATTAGCTTACTAATAATACATTTGATTAATCTACGAGCTACGACTAACTATATTGGAAGTGACCGATACTTTTTGTGTTTCTAACACTCACCAACATTATTGTTGACGGTTTCGAGTATCATTTTCATGTGAATTGAAAGAAGGAATAAGTTTGAATTTATGATAGCATACTTAGAAGTATATAGTAGAATACGTTGTATATCATTGATATATGAACCAAAAACTAGTGAGAGAAAGTGGAAGGAAGCATGTATTTTCTAGAGAAAGAAAGAATAGAAAGAGAAATGTATTAGTGAAATAAGAAAATACAAAACCAACC
The DNA here is from genome assembly GCA_026074375.1 of Tanacetum coccineum. NCBI lineage: Eukaryota > Viridiplantae > Streptophyta > Magnoliopsida > Asterales > Asteraceae > Tanacetum > Tanacetum coccineum. The sequence goes on from BQNB010023569.1 coordinate 20,552, forward strand.
AACACCCTCTCCAAGATATGGAGAGGGTAATTTGATGACAAATATTTTGGCTGTCCATATATTTGCCGCCTATGTGGCTTATCCCATGACCTTTTTGGCCCTATTAGCTTATGAATTAAGCATTGACTAACTATGGGCTTTGACTATTTAATATTGGAAGTGACTGAGACTTTTCTTGTTCCTATCAATCTCCCCCTAAGGGAGGTCACTCCAATTTACAAAAATTTAATCCTAGCATACTATGCTTCACACTTTAGTGCTTGAGATCATAGTAATAAACTGAACCAATAACTTGTGAATTGTTGCCGTAGATCATTTGACTTTAAGGCTTAGCTAGTTCCTTAGCTTGTCTCTTTTTTTTAATGTATCTAGAAACACATTGAGATCATCAACTCAAGCATAATCTTGTTTTGCATCTTGTAAACCTTTACCATCTTGGAACTTATGACTTTCTGGACTGACATGCACATGTAACCTTTCTTGATTTTTTTAACTTGAAAAGCTTATAGAATGTTGCATCAATCTTGAAATTCTTTAACATTATAAACACTTCATCACTAATTCTAGAAAGACGTTCGGTATCAGATTGACAAAAACTTCTTTTGACATTCTTTGTTTTTGGGGGTTTTTCTTTAATACATCATACACATCAAGAAAAGACGAACGGCTATCAGAGTAGCGAAGTCCTTTGAAAGCCATGTACTTGAGCTTTCATGATGTCTTTATGGTTGTCCGTCTGTAGTAAGAAGCTCATGTGGTTTATAATCTTGTTGAGTCAGCAGCTGTAATCATGTATCCAATTCACTTCCTTCTTTAAGGTATCCAACATTAAAACCTTAGTAATAAAGTAGGGGACAAATATGGCTTTTGTCATTCGCCATTGGTTTGTTTGGAGTAACCTTCGTAATCTCCTTGACCAATGAATTTCCAGCATACGTATTGAATCTTTCTAATACATATGTATTAGATTCATCGTACTCAGCATGTTCTCTTTATCGGAACGTCTCAAAGCAGACAACACGATAAGAGTAAACCAGTGAGTTACTGTCTCACCGATTGAAATAGAAAAATCAATTTGAAAATCAATCGATGTGTCACTTGCTAAAGTGGTTTTGTGACACATCGAGAGTGTTAATCATTTCAAAAATTCATCATCAACCGTTAATTCATAACCTGAAACAAGTTTGATTCTTGTAGAATCGCACCATCGTTTCTTTCCAGTTATCACAAGTTTGATTCATATAGAATCGCACAAGTCACTTACCATGAGCTTGTTTGATGTTGACTCAAGCATGATTTCCATCTTCACCATGAATTATATCACTCAGATGTTCTGGCGAAATCACAAGGATAATGCGTAGGACTCTTAATATATTTCTCGTTATTCACATTGTGTGAGATAACAAGCATAATTTTGAAAAGTGTCCTAATAAGATTTATGGATGATCTCTTTTGGCTCTAGACTCAATAGTGCACTTTGATTTTAGTGATCGGAGGCTGGAGCAGTCTGCCACCTTTTCAATATCAACTAACTCGGAGTGAGAAAGTTTATAGAAATGCGTGTAATCTCTGTCAGAAATGAAACAAGATTCTGTTGAGAGACCTTGAGTGGCTAGGGAGGGTTGTGCTTAGCGTCACCGGGTCCATGACTGTCCTCAATGTCAGACAACAACTTAGTGTTTCTGACAGTTTATGTATTGACCCGGTTTCTGCCTAAGTGTGTGGAGGGCTTCTTAATAATAATCTATTTTAATTAATTAGATCAATCATGTTATTTATTATGCTTTGGTGATAATTGTTTATTTAATTCATAATTGGGACATAATGCTTTTATTGATTTCAGGGTAATATTGTTGTTCATTAAAAAGTTTAAGGGTCTAGAATGTCATTTCCATAAATTAGGGGTCAATATTGCCATTACCTAAAAGTTTAAGGTTTAAAATGAGATTTATTTTAAGTTAGGGTTTAAAAGGCACTTAGAGTAATTATACAATTTCCCGACGGTTGTAGTTATCGTAAATCACCCAGTCACGATCATACACATATGTTACCGAGCGCCCTCGGGCCTCTGGCTTGGTCTTGGGCCTAACGCACACACAACATACCTCAAGCATGGATACCGAGCCCATTGGGCCTCGGTTGGACTCTTGGGCCACGCGGCTCATATAACACTAATAGCCCGAATACTTAGCATCATAAGCCCATACATTTAACCGAAGGTCATTTAAGTTCATAAGCCCATAAATAAGCCGAAATTCATATAAGCCATGAGTCCATATATAAGCCGAAACATCCCCATGATTATTGATATGAAGTTGTATGCGAGTACTAGATACTCGCTTAGTCTTGCTTTAAACAAAACTTCACACGGACATGATCGTTTAGTCCTACATCTCTGGTGTGCGAGTCCTTAGGGTCATCTGGCTTTTTTTTTGGTTCTTGTTGGTTTTTAAATCTGAGAAGCACAATTGAAATGTTATTTTCTTAAGTACGTGTTTAAGCTCAGCTATACCTAGAAGATTTAACAACTGCACTTGATAAGTCTGAAAATGATCAATGTGCAGTCAATGAGTGCTTTGAGGACGGACAAGTTTCAAAGGGCTGTTAAAACTGATTGAAGTATTTTAGGTACACATTTTTGCACCTGTGGGACCATGTTCATACTAATAATCAATCATGTGTAGTATCTTCTATATTTTATACTTTGGTGTGTGTAGTAGTAGTAGTAAACATAGGTTAAACGAGTACTAAATGCATAAATAACAAATTTTGAAAAAAAGTAGTTAGTGAAGCTAGAAAAGAAATTTCAAAGAGACTATGTGATTCTGTATGTAGCAAATATTGTTTATAGAGAAGTTTAAATGAAGTTTTGATTGCTTATGATATATGGAGTATTATATAGGGGTTGTTTGGATTGCCTTATTGAAACCGCTCATAATATATTAATATATATATCAAAACATTTGTTACTTATTAGTAAAATTTACATATTATAGTATAAAGGCTGTTCAGGATTGCTTATTGAGTGTTAAATGAGGTGTTGAGGTTGTTTGTTAAGATTTGTTGGTCTTTGTAACCTCAAATTTGATCAAGCATGTATGTATACATGATAGTAAACAATATCTTTAACCTTAAATTTTGTTTTGTATGTGAATATGTATATAGTCATCTAAGAAGTAACATTAACCTTTTGAATATTGCAGGACCTGAATGTCTATTTCAAGACCATTCTTCTATATTTAACGGGTCTACAAGAATGAAGACTCAAGAACAAGATGACTTAAATGCTACTTTGGTTGTAAAGTTAATAATTGATGAATGTTAGTTTTCTTTTGTCAAATCTAAACCTTCTATACAATAAAGTGATTTCTCTTATGGTTGGGTTTAGAGTCAGTGTATACTCTGAATGCTTCCTTCTTATTTTTTTATGTTTAATTTACCAAGATTTTTGATCCATGCTTCTTTAAAATGGTTTGTTATAATTTATGCCAAGCAACCACTCATTGAGGAAGATACAAAGGAATTGTTCAGTGTAGCACTACCCGTAACATAATTTATGCCAATATTAACACTTTTAAAGGTTGGTTTGTATTTGCCACCTTCAGTTTTTACACTTTGACAACTATATGTTGACATTTCCAAGGTCAAAAATCAAAAGAGGTTTAAAGGTTGTTATTTGTGATGGACACGGTAATCTCTCGAAAAGTAATAAAAACGATGTTTACAAAGAAGTACTTCAAGGTTTATGATCAATGTTCAACACGTATGTACAACTATATAAATGACACGTTTTATACCATTTTTAACTTTACATATATTATTATTAACAACTTCCTTTTAGTTTGACTTTTTTTCTTCAAATTAATATTTAGGTGTTCATGAAAATGAACATAGTCTACATAAGTGTAATTAGACATGGACAACTGTCATTGTTGTTTTAACAGTTATAACCAAAAGATGTTTGAAAGTTGTCGTTTGTTATGAGGATGGTAATATATCTAAAACTACTACAAATGTCGTCTACAAAGCAGTTAAGTTTAATCGGATATGATCATACATTTTTGTAAAATTATAGATGAAGAAACTAATAAGCTACATTAAACACATGTTGTATGTTGATTTTTATATTTTGAATGGTTTATATGTTGTTAATTACTAATGTTACAGGACAATGTACATGTAACCTCCGTATCAAGACTATGCATTCAAGAACAAAAAATAAAAGGTAGGGATTCATATCTCCATCGTAATTATAGTTCCATGCAGTAAAGAAATATGAATCATTTAAAAATTAAAAAGGTGAAAGTGAATTTTTTTTCTAAAACGAAAATTATAGACAAGCTTCAAGGTGTGTTTCTAATGAATACAAACATTCTGATGTCAATTTTGCATAAGTCTGCTATATTCTTAGCACATAGAACTTGATTGCATTTGTTCTTACTATACCTC
>BQNB010023569.1:30000-61662 GCA_026074375.1 Tanacetum coccineum
ACACACAAAAACAATTAAATTTGTTTTTAATTATCAATATTTATTTAATATTTTTATTTATTTAATTAGTCCATTCATTTTATTTAAAAAGGTTGCGGATAACGCGTTTATTCTCGAGTTGTAATCCAATTTTATTTCGGACAAGACGAAACCGGTTCACAAAAATAAATAACAGATATTTTATTTATATTTTAAAAAATTTATGACACATTATCATGCGAAATACTCATTTTTTATCTGAAAATGATTTCGGAAAACATGGCGAAAGTTTCGTTTTAACTAATGCTGTGTTGAATCGTCCGTTAAGTCGCTCAAATGAGTCCCGAACCGAAAGTTATAAAAAACTACGTTAAATATTTACAATTTAAACCCTACACTAATATCTATTTTCCATTTCAATTTATAACTTTTATATATATTCAAAATTTATATAAAAATATCTCATTTCCATCTCTAAATACACACACACTCTTCATGATTCTCTCTCTCTCCCCCATGATCTCCGGCTGCCGGCCGGCCACCGCCGCCGCCGTCGCGCCACCGCCGGAAAACTTTTCCGGCGGGATTTTTCCGGCGAACACCAAATATGTTCATCTTCTTCCGATCTATCCATTCATCATCACCACGCGCCTCCACCACCCACCACGGCCGCCACTATTATTATTGTCATCATCATCATCCGCACGCCATCATCACCTCATTTGCCGCCACCCCACTGCCACCACAACATCACCCCCGCTGCCATATCTCCACCACCGTCCTCCTCATCATCATCATATAAGCACCCCAAGGGTGCGTTTTGTTGTAACATTCGCACAGTAGGGTGCGTTTGTTTTCATTTTTTTTATTTGTTATAACACCCAAGGGTGTTTGGGTCAGCTGAGAAACTGCCGAGGGTGCGGCTGGTTTGGGTCTCACCACCGCAAAAAGGGTGCGGTTGGGTTATAGTAAAACCTGAGGGCGTTCGGGTCGTTGTGGTTCACAGCCGGGTGCGTGTGGTTTCGGAGAAACAAGCAACTGATTAGGGTAGCGTTTGGTTTACCTAGCAGCATTTAAGGTGCGTTGGTTTGGGTTCAGGCGTTATGGTTAAACAAACAAGGTGAGTCGTCGTGTTTGCTGCGGGACAGCCTAAGGTGCGTTGGTTTTGTTAGTTATCACCGGGGGTGTTCGTTTGGCTTGTTGAAATCTAGGGGTGTTCGTTTGGTTATGTGAACCCGAAAGGGTGTTTGTTGTTCGGTGACAGGAAAGCCGCAAGGGGGGGTGTCGTCATGGCTGTCAAACAGCCGGGGTGGTCGGGTTGAGGGTTAACAATCACTAGGGTGCGCGTTTGTTCGGGTTGACTACGGGGACAGCAGGGGTGCGTCTGTTGGGTGGCAGCAAGAAAGACACGAGGGGTGTGTTTGGTTCGGCTATAAAAACAGCCCAGCAAGGGCGTGTTTGGTTTGGGTTTAGCGGGATACACATAGGGGCGTGTTTGGTTATGTTTTCAGCCGGTAAAGGGTGCGTTGGTTTTGTGTTCAAGACAGCCGCAAAGGGCGTGTTTGTGTAGGGTTATAGCAAAAAGGGGTGTTTGTTTAGACGGTGGCAGCCACCACGCGGGGTTGCTGTGGGTGGCAGCCACCGCCTTAAGGGAGAGGGTGTCGTTGGTTTGCATTGGGTTTATTTTTTTATAAGCATCAGGTGCATTTGGTTGTGTATAGAAACGATGAGGGGTCGCGTATGTGGTTTGTTAAACTGGCAGCTTGGGGGGGTTTGTTTGTTTGGCCGTGACAGCCCACCAGTAGGGTGCGCATGGTTTTGTTAAGAGCCACCTAGGGTGCGTTGGAATTGTTATAGTCGAATAAGAGGGTGTTTGGTTGAACAGGAAACCGATTAGGGTTTGCGTATGTTGGTTAGCAGAATTAGGCTGCACGTTATGGTATCATACGATGGAATCAACAAGGGTTCGTTTGGTTATATATATCAAAACAACAATGAAAAGACATAAGGGTTTTTATAAATATTAAAACGGACAAATTTTTATTGGTGGTTATAACGGTTATATAAATATAATATTTATTAATTGATTTAAATTTTGATACAAAGATATATATATAGATAGATATTATATATATATTATTTATATTTATATTTAGATATATATCTATATATTTAAATATATATATATATATATATATGTATAATACCTAGAATACGCGAGACATTTGGAGATATTGGAAACGCAGATAATCACAATATAAGTATATATATATATATATATATATATTATAATATATATATATTATTATTATATTATATATATTATATATATTATATATATATATATATATATTGATTAAAGAAAATGTCGAGTTTTACGGAATGGAAATACGATATATATACGGGAATTTCATGGCGAAGTGTACATAAACTCTTTTTATTTAGTAATGTTTTACTAAATGTTTATATTATGTTATTTAAACCGATAAAAAGGGCTAATGTTATTTTTAAAATATATTAAGGATAACTATACAATTACCCTTGACAACGGGACACGAAAACTATTTTTATTTAAGACGACTGTTTTAGATACGACTTGTCAAAGAAGAAAACGAAACATAATTTTTAAAATATTAATTTATATTTTTTATAATGGTTATGACGGTTTCAAACATCGGTTGTTAATTTATACTTTCAGACATTTGTTCTGCTTTTATTCAAAGTCTTTTTGTTTACAATTTGAATGTTGTCGAAATATTGGGTTTAATTATTTATTTACACATCTTTGTATAATACTTGCATTTTTATTATATACTTTTCATTTTTTTTTTTTTTTTTAAAAAAAAAAAAAAATCTTCGAAGTTTGATCGTTTTTATGATATAATTCACGGTAAGAATTATAAAAGGGTTATCTTTCATATGTAATATATAACGAATATATATTACACGCTTTGGGAATATTCTAAATTTATTTATTTAACCAACCACCAAACCATTACAATATTAAATCTAAATCTTTATCAACGTGTGGCGTTGATGTAATCTTTCATCGGGAACCCAATCACATTATACTTAGGGCTAGTGGGACTTAGCCGTTAGGTTAAGCTGCATCTTCTTGATCGAGCCGCTTTGTCTTCCGTTCGTATTATGCATATTAGATGCCTACCTATCAATCGTTCTTCAACATCAATGTGAGTTCATGATCTCGCTTTTCAATCTTTTGAATGTTTATAAACCCGCGAGGGGGAATACATGCTTGTCTACAAACTTTTTACTTACACATTGTTTTATCTTATAACATGTGATTGTTTTTAAAGGATATATGAGGTTCCATAGCCACTTTTACTCGTTTTGGATAACGGTAATATATATTTTCTGGGAATGAAAATATGCATAGTTTTATAAATGGACACAACATGCCTTTGTTTTTATAAATTGGACGCAAGTATTGATTACATGTTTGCCTAAGTAACGATAACCCAGTTAAGCCCATTATCATGAACTGTCAATTGCATAGATGTAGTTGAGAATTACATTATGTGAGCGCGAATGTTATTTAATAGATCTATTCGGGAAACGACCTCCCCGTTCGGGTGACTAGCTATCACCGAGAACGAACGTTATAGCATGTCGAATTTGGGATGTTTTCGGGTTAAAACATCATTACGGGCTGAGTAGCAATATTATGCGAACAAGACTGTCGAGCTTCAGTGTCATGAGCTTAGTGTAAATGTAATCTAGTTTTGTGAGATCTGCATGTGTTGCATTATCACTAAAAATTCTTGCGGTCCTACCTTGTATATATTATTTTCAGGAAATCAATAGGCACGGGGTGCCAGGGATACACTTTTGGTGACATAAAATTTGTCATGCATTCTTTATAAAAATCTTTGGGATAAGATTGGTACTTTTGGTGACATAAAATTTGTCATGCATTCTTTATAAAAATCTTTGGGATAAGATTGGTACTTTTGGTGACATAAAAATTTGTCATGCATTCTTTATAAAAATCTTTGGGATAAGATTGGTACTTTTGGGTGACATAAAATGTGTCGTGCATTCTTTATAAAATCTTTGGGATTTTTACATGGTACTGTGATGATACAGTGGATTACATTCATATTTAAACTAATCTATGAACTCACCAACTTTATGTTGACCTTTTTAAGCATGTTTTCTCAGGTAAATTATATGCTCGGATTTCTTGAAGTGCATTGGAGTCTATACATTCAAGCTTTTCATTGTGATGCAATTATGGGACATTTTGTTATATCAAATTCAGATTTTGATTAAATCAACGAGATTACTTTTCAAACGACACTTAGAGGTCGTTCTCTTGTATCTAGCGCTGTGTATTATGAAGTAGCACCCCATGTGGTATTCCGCTGCATTGTTGTATTTTTGGGGGTGTTACAATATCATAAACACAACATTTGAATCGAGTCGAGTAAAAAGCCTCTTAACAATCTACTCACTCATCGTTTACAATTCCCAATCTCTCTTTTTTTTCTTGTTGAAAGTAGAAACCTCTTAACCACCATTTGAATTCTAAGCAAAATAATTCATGGGTCATAAACATTTACATGAACTATTAAAAGAAGATCAAGAACCATTTCATCTCAACACTTACATCTCCAACCACCGTATTCATATCAAATCAAACACATCTCTTAACATCCAAAAGCGAAAGCCCGTATTATTCCAATCCACATCTACTTCAACTACAGCTCGTAACTTTTGCATTAATCATGTATGTTTTTTCTCATTACATGAATCACCAGACGTTAGAAAGTCACCCTTTCTTCATATTAAAAGCCCGTTCCATGTACCCTTAAGGACTGCGTCCATGCTGCTGGACGCAGCCATGAGGATACACAAACCGAAGAAATCCAAAACCGATTTTTCAGGAAAAGTCGGGTTTGGGTTGTTCGGATCTCTTTTGAAAAGGCTGAAGGATCGTAGAACCCGGATAAAACGACGTGAAATAAGCTTGTCATCATATGATTCACAAGTGTGTGATTTGGAGGCTTCATGTAGCTCATCTTTAGCTCATGATCTAAAAGAAGCGTATGACAATGAAAATGATGGTTTTGTATTAAGCCCATTTTGGTTTTCTCTTGTGAATAGTCCTAGCACCGGTTGTCGGACACCTGATTTTATATCACCGACGACTTCTCCAAATCATCATATTTTACAGGTTTTTGTCTCCGTATTAGTATATTTTATGTTCCGCATTTTTTTCCGCAATTTTACCCACATTATTAGTATGACAAAATAGTTTTTTATTGCTTTCTACTTTGTATTTTTTTGTGTTTTACTACTTTTTTTTTATCAAACTTTATATTTTATGTTCAGTATTTTATAGTTTGTACGAGTAGTTTTATAAAAAAAAAGCTATTAAATAAAATAAAATAAAATAAATTTAAATAGTTTCTTAACATGATTCTTTGTTTTCATGTTTTGTTTGGATGTGAATAAGGTACTTGACATTGCTCATTACTAGGTTTTGATATGTTTATAACTTCTTGATATAAAAAATAAACAATCTTTTGTACCTCTAGTAATGAAAGTAATTAGTTGTTCAGTTACAAGTGAAATAAATTAATCATTATTAAATTGATTAATCTAACTAGGTATTTAGATTGTTCCTTTCAAATAACAAGGCTTTGATTTATTAGTATGGTAGTGTATTAACAAAATGTTGTTGATTTAAGTCTAGTTGGAAACATTAGTTAGTCTCACATATAATAAATTATAAATGGTATATGTGTTTGAAAATTTGTGGCTATTAAAAAATGGGCTTTCGACATATACGAGTAGTTGATTTCAGTAAATTCTAAAGCACTCAAAGTTAATTTCTTGACTGACATAGTATTAATTTTAACGCAAAGTAAAAAAGTTCTATAAAGTTGCTAAAATGGACTGTGTCAAGAGCAACTAGTGCTGAGTAGAGTCCAGTTTGAGGATCTTGATGTCGAATAGAGTATCTTGGTGTGTTTTCTGATGTCCATGCCAAAAAAGTGAAAAGGACGAAAACACCGATGACAGGTCTAGGGACAAGGAATCCAATGAGGGTATTTATGTCATTTTTCACTGTTACAAAATCTATACTTAAAACAATTCTTGTCAGTGGATTAATAAAAATTCCCAAAAAGGACAGCAAAATTTGGCTTTACCTATTGATAAATCCAAACATCGTTTAATCCCATGTGTAAGAAGAGTCAACAGTCAACTTTTTAAGATTCACCTTAGGTAGCTTTGTTTAATTTAAGAAGACAACAAATTACGGGGTTTTGTTTTTTTTAAGTGTCAAAATATGCCTTAAAAATATTAAAAGGCTTGCAATTTGTTTGTTTATTTAGGAGAAAGAAGACTATGAAGGTGTCGAATCTCGACAAATTCATTTGGAAGAAGAGGATAAGGAGCAATGTAGTCCGGTATCGGTTTTGGATCCACTTTTTGAGGACGATGAGGAAGAACACGATGTTGGGGCAGTTGTGGAGGATGGTTATGATCTCGAATGCTGCTACGCCAATGTACAAAGTATGTGAAACTCTTAAACTATTGATCATATTTATTCGTAATGTTATGTCCTGAAAACTAGTTGATACATTATATGTCTACAGACTTATAAAATTAGTTGATCGTGTGATATTTAGTTTGAACATAATCATAAAGCCTCAAAAGTGAATAACAACTAATCGAAAATCTACGTGATGCAAAAATCATATTCTACGATGGCAAGAATGATTACAAACTTAACTCAACTATTTCTAACATTGCACATAGTATTGAATGAGTATTATTTATTCACATGAGAGTTACTGTTGGTTATACATATTGTAGATCTAATTACCAATATGATCAGTAATCTTTACACTACATATTAAAGAAACATAACAAATTTTGGCCTAAATTTGAAATGCTTTATGGGATTGGGGTATCTAGTACTGATGATTATCTTATTCTATCTATTACATGTTGGGTATATTTTTTTTCCTGCATTTACACCAAATCTGTGATGGGCATGCAAAATTATTTGTGGGATCCATGCACTGATCACACATACTGCCCTGATGGGTAAAGATATTGTACATTTCCTTTTTCATGATAAACCAACTTACACATTATACTGGTATCATTTTGTCTAGATACAAGTTCTAGTTTAATTAACTATCAAGTGTACCTGCATAGTAAAACCTTATTCCAGACCAGCTTAATCTAATCAAGAGCTCCTGTATATTCTGAACTTAGGCACTTTGATTTTAAATTTGTACATTCTTTGGTTTTTTCGTGATTCAACTATTGACAACTCAATGACAAGTCCCAATTTTTATGTTAATCTGAATTGAAACTTAAACTTACTAAATTTGAAAAATTCCTAACATGTTTCATATGATGATAACCTCTTGTGTTTTTCAATTTACAGGAACAAAGCAGCAACTTCTACAAAAGCTACAAAGATTTGAGAAGCTAGCAAAGTTAGATCCAATTGAACTTGATAAACACATGTCAGAACAATGTAGTGATGACATCGAAGAAGACTTAACTACCGATGTTGTTTTAAGAGAAATAATTAAGGACTTAGATACTGAGGAAGTCCCTACACATATGAAAAAGCTTGTGTTGGACCTCATGCACGAGGAAGGCAAGAACGAACTGGAACAGGATGTGGTCATTGGAAGAGTAATTGGGCGGTTGGATTCATGGAAAATGGTTGAGTCGAACACGATTGATATGATGGTGGAATTGGATTTTAGAAAAGAGAAAAGTGAAGGGTGGAGAAGTTATGATGAAAAGAAGATTAGAGAGACTGGGATGGACATAGAGGTAGCTATTTTTGGGTTCTTGACTGAGGAGTTAGCACAAGAACTTGCATTTAGTTGAGTAATTAAAATTTTGGACCAAGTCAAATTTTTTTTTTTCCTAAAATCACTGATTAAAAGTTAATCCTCTGTTGGTGGATGGCTATAACCTTTTGGTGAAGCTTAGTAAGGATTTTCGTTAGAGTAGTTCATGGAGGTTCCGTAGCAGTAACATTCTTTGGGGTATATGTGCATGTATCATGTATGTAGAGGGGGTATATGCATTCATTTGTTAAACGATCAGGACATGAACAATGTGAACCTTGTCATTCTTTTTTTAAACTGTGCTAGTTTCGAGTAGTCATGATGAGTTGATCGGTTATTGCTTGAGTCGACTGAATACACGCTGAACCTCTTTTCTGTTTTTTTGAATGGCAACTTTTTATATTATGATATAGATAGAAAAAATACACATGAAACATGGAGAACAAGCAACGGAACTGTTACAAATCCACCTATAGAGACTACCCGAGATTCTCTCCTATAGTATATCTGTAACACATAGAAAAAGAAATATCCAAGGAGTGAAAATGGTTAGTGCCAAACACATAACAAAGAAACCAATTAACTCAGTTTTGACCCTCACTTGAACCTTGTTGAAAAATAAGTCCAACAAACCTTGAAAGCTAGCGCGGAATATAGACTCAAAAAAAACACACACGTGACCCCAAACATTACATTGTATTAATTAACAAATGAGCAAAGAAGAATGTACACGTTATACCCTCGTACCAAACCTTTATTAAAACTCTAATAAAGCTATTACAACGAGGAAGAAGAATGAATGACTAGCATCCCCCCTCATCCCTATTTATAGAGATGAGAGGGTAGAAAACTTTCCTTAATCAAATAGGAAACATCCTAACACACACCCACACACACACACCCCAACAAAAACACCCCCACCACCAACACCCCCCCTAAAAACCAATCCAAAACCCCCCTTGACCAGGCATTGTACTTCAGTAATTTCCCTAGATTAGCTTTCATAGACTCCTTCACTTTCTTCTTTTCAGCAACATTACCCTCTGCACCCTCTTGCCCAGGTACTCCGGTTACCGTAATGTTTGCCCTCACCTTTATGCCAAGGTGTTCCTTTTCCTGCTCTTTTACCAAGCAGTCTATGTTTGTATTTTCTTCAAGTTGCTTGTCCTTCAACCGTCTTTGAGCCACTGTAACATCATCGTTACTAACCTAAAAAACCTCAGCTTCACGATTCCCTTGAGCTCCCTGCAGTTCCACCTCAAATCAAACACGTTTATCAACTTGTACTCCATGGACTCCTGTTTCAACACCAGGACCAATTTGTTTGAACTCAACTTGTTTATGACCAAGTTGTTTGAACCCAACTTGTTTAGAAGCAAGTTGTTTGAACCCAACTTGTTTTGAACCTCCATGCTTTTGTACACCAAAAGTCATCACTTTTGCTTTCAAAGTATACACACACTTCTTTTTCTTGATCCCAGTCATCATAACCCGACAACCTTTGATCACCTTGATTCTACCCATCTGCATCTTCATAGTATAACCCTCTTTTTCAAGAGTATCCAATGAAATCAAACTTCTTCTTAACCCTGGAACATACCTGACATCTTCCAGTATAAAGCTTGATCCATCATGCAACTATATCTTCACTTTCCCTGTCCCTTTGATAGTGCATGTCCTGTTATCATCTAACCGAACCGAACCACCATCAACAACCTTAAAGTCATACAAGAAGTCCCTCAAACAAAGTAACTTACTTGTTTTCCAAGAACCACAGACTTTGATTACCAAGAAAAACACGCGGATACTTTAAGTCGGACCTAGCTTCAAGAAAAAACCAACGTGAACCTTGGCTCTTGATTACACTTGTTTGGTAAAGAAGTCAACCAAACTTGAAAAGCTAGCGCGGAATATAAACTCAAGAAAACACACACGTGACCCCAAACTTACAATGTCATTAATAAAACGAATATAGCAAAGAAGATGTACATGTTATACCCTGTACCAACCTTTATTAAACCTAATAAAGTTATTACACCGTAGGGAGAAGAATGAAAGACTAGCATCCCTCATCCCTATTTATAGAGATGAAAAGGGTAGAAAACTTTCTAATCAAATAGGAAACATACCAGTTATAATCTATTCCTATATTAAAATTAAATGTACACTTAACCCCCTACCTATGTTAAGTATACTCCTAATATCTCTCCAAACATCACTAGCCGTCCACATAACTTTGTCCCCAAGACACTTAATCCCAATAAATTTTGATGCTGCACAGGGGGGCACCAAACAATCCTCTCTAGTTGGCCTTGCTTTGGATACGCCGGGGTCGACCTTGATTTTGATATCTAATGTCAGTCAGGTTTTGGGCTGACCTTTGCGATCACTGCTGGAAGCCCTGAGTTATGCGGTTGCGTACTCTCATCCGCTATCTCACACTCGGAAAGATTTTTTATTTATATTTCATTTTCCTTCGTCGACGGCTTCTCTTAGGAAGGCGGCGTTAAAAGAGGCTCGAGGGCTTGTTAAGGAAGGTGGCAAGGGCCGACGAAGGCAGGAAAACGAAAGACCTTTTCTGGTCCCCCTGAGCCGGGGGTGCTTATTTGAGGGATGTTCCACGACGAAACAAGGCCCTCAAAGCAAACAGCAGGTAGACCAGTAGAAGGAGTGTCAGTAGGTACCTAAATGAAGCGATTAAGCATCGGGGGCTTTGATGGCTTGCTGGCTAGCTCGTGCAATCAATCAAAAATGATTCACTTTAGTAAGCTAGCTTTGTGCTGCCTAACAGAGGCGTGGTTATCTGAAGTGTGTCTCTCTTTTGTAGTAGATACCGAACCTGCTGCCCTATTGACTAAGAGGGGGGCGGGCGTAGCAGCTACATGGACCCCTTTTTCATGGAGATTTACCCATCACAGAGATGCATAGAGGTACAGAACCAAACTATATAATCCTTTTCCACTCAATCTAGAAACAAGATTCGGAGTTATTCTGGTTCGTCTCCATTTTAGTGAAACTCTTCCTCAAGCAAGGCAGCCGATAAGTCATCGAAGGCTTCAGCCTCAACATCAACAGAAGAAAAGGACTGACCGGCCGCCGTTCAAGAGATATGTGCTTATATCCGTCACAAACAGTTTTTATATAGTAGTCTTGCTACATTTGATTGTTGTTTTTAACGGCTGTGTATTTCTATCAAAGTGGTGTGTTCTTCCAACTCGTTTACCTATGTCCCATTTCACTACAAGAAAGGGACGGACGAGCGACGGACACTTTTGGCAACAACACATGTCGTCCCCAAAAGTCGCTAAACGACAAAACATTTACCTCTTTGACTTTGAAACCATAGCTAGGATCCGTGCAACTCCAGATGTATCATATTATATATGTGATACAACGTTGTTTTAACTCTAACATATGCATTCAGTCCAATGAAACAATGGTACAAGCAAGATCACAAATGATATTTTAGCACTTTAAGTCTCCATCTTGCTCGAGTAACACCAGGAAACTTATGATATCCTTTATTGTCATCTTATCCTCTATTGATGTCTCTAAACAGTACTCAACATTTTATAACATTGCCTATAAACTCACAAGTTCATGTCTTCAGTTTAATGTCCCACACCATTGCTAGCATGTTACTTAAATGAGTAACACCGAGGTGTATGTAAAAGCTGACTCCCATAGTTAATGTTACTCACATTTTCTTTCTGTCATTGAATTTCAGGAGTCATGGATATTCAATTCTCCAAAAGGATGCTAAGAATGCACTAGATATACCTATATGGATCGAGTAACAACATCAATTCAACGAGAGATTGAGTCTGTATAGTGCAACTTGTGCCAGGACGCTACTGAAACAAGAATGTATGGATCTCTATAAACATTAACCTTAAAGGTTTTTATGTTATATACTGATTTACAACCTGCAGGGTCAAAAAGATAAATAAAATATTAACCACAAAAGAAAAAACTAACGGATTTAGTTAAGTCAAAATTTTGTTGTAAAAGTATAACGTTGCGTCATAGTCACATGGAACGGGGATCGCTCCGGTACGGGATCGCGGTTCGCTATTTCTTAAAATCTGGTACGACGGGGGGTAGGCTCATTTCGGTTCGATTTGGTTCGGCTTTTGTCATATATTCGGTTCGGTGTACATATATTCGGTCGGTGTACAAATATTTGGTACGGAGTCACAAACTATTATTGTTTAGTTTATATAATTTTACACATAAACTTAACCTTCCCATCTACACCACATTGTATTACATAGCATCAAAGCGTTTTCGAGGCAAAAATCACCGATTTGCTAATTGTTGGTCTGACGGATTTGATTAATGTTTGATGCCGATTCGGTTTTGTGATTGGGAAACGATAATGGGGAACGATGATGGGAACGATTCGATTCGCGGTCCACGGCGATCCAGATCGCTACCGAACCGCGATTGGGAACGCGCGATCCAGATCGAAAATCGCCAAGGGTTTCGGCATCCCGGTGTGAGGGGGGGGGGGGTTATTGGTTTTTTGCGACTACTAACTAACGTTATTCCTCAGAACCTCTAAGATAAATTTAGTTTGCAATTAAAAAACATTATGAATAAAAAGGTTTGTTTGTTTTGCTCCTGGTATTTGTGACTAGTTCAAAGAATAATGGTGTATTGTTTTCAAAGGAATAACGTTTGTTTGTTTGGCTGTTAGAAGTAATTGGTTTTTCGTTATTCGTTTTGATTTTATCAGGTAGGAGTGTTCAGAATTCGGGTAAATAACCAGACCGAATTTGTAAAAACCAAACCGAACCGAATTAAATATTCAGCTTTCGGTTTGCATATGGTTTTAGCAATCTAAACCAAAAACAAGAATTCATATATCTATATATATGATATATTTATATATATATATATATATATATATATATATATATATATATATATATATATAGTATAGATAATATAATATATTATTATTATGAGGTTATAAGCCCGCGCTCCCGCTGCCAGGTGTTCGCTTACGGAAGGACTCAAAAATACACTTTGTATATGTTGTAAAACTGTCTCAGTACATTATTTCTGGAAGTAAGACATAATCTGGTAAGGCCGGTATGCTTTGGAGCATCAACAAAACACCTTGTTTCCTAATAGATATACGCCCACTCGACAGTAACCACCTCAGCTGAAGCATCGTCAGAATCCATTTTGTTGGATAGCCTCTTTATTTGGTTCTTATGATCACAAGAACTTTACTTCCTCTTCATTAATTAGCTGAAAATACATACAACGAAAAATTTATAATTCGATTCAGGAACTAAAGACCGATAAACGAAATATTTAATTCAACCAAAAACTATATATCTAACATGTTCAGAGTCCACAGAGACAATTCCTTAAAAATTAAAGAGCATCAGAGCAGTTGCTTGACTTACTGAACACCTAATACACCTATGTGCGGTGTCATCCATTTGGCTAAAGTTAAGATTTTCTTATGTGTCATTAGCGGTAGGGTGGTACGGTGGACAATAGCTTCTTTTGGAGCATTCAAATTGGTGTTGGGGAGGTCTACTGATAGAGGATTAATAGATTAGAGGACAAAATAAGGAAAAAGGGTGCCTTCCTATTTGATATGATTTGCTCCTCTTGATATATGACTGTGGAGGTGTAATGACAGAATGACATGTACTAAAAGGTTGTGTTGGTGAATATCTTAGAGTAAAAATCCATATATTGGCAGGACAGGGAGGACACATCCATGCGCCCTTATCTAGATAGTCACCACTTTAGACCAGGTCTACAGTCTAAGCATCAGAAAAATCAAGTCTTAGTAAAAAAAAATTGTTAGACAAATTCCGCTAACCTTGCACCATAGTATTAAATGGTTGTTCGGGTTGCGACATGTTCAGCTGACACATTGCTAGTGGCTACCCTCCGAATAAACTGATGTTAGACCGTCATTAAGTGGACGCTTTCTAACACATTAGTTAGCTCTTTATCCACCATTGCTTCGTTCGAAGCTGCTCACTAACCTCATGTTCCAGAGGAGTTCGCTATGCATAATTCAGGGAAGTAAAGAATCCTATTTAGTAGAGTCAATTTGAGCTTTAAAATTATTTTAAAAATAATGATAGAAAAGATTGAATGCACCAATAATCACTTTAGGAGTTGTGATGTGCTGTTTTTGTAGGGTATTATTTGATTATCAAGTTTTTAAATTTATGTAGCGACAACTAAACTAACATTTAAAGAGAAGTTCGTCACCCGGTCAAGATGGGAGCTACGCGTAAGTAGGGATTGTTGTCGACCACTAAGTGTGAAACTTATACTATATTCTATCAATATTTTAATTAGTTTATTCGTCTATTTACTGGTTAAACCTATGCATATATCCGTTTGTTAATGATATGGGGGTTATTCTGCTGTGAGATTGGCCATATGGTTTGGTTGAGACAATATCAATTCAACTTACATAATAAACACAAAGAGAAAATCTAGAAGATAGAAAAAGTGGTTACAAGCCAAATGATAGAAAACAGTATTAGCCATATTAAATCTAGTTCAATGTTGGTTTGTTTGTTTTATGCAATGATTTACTTATCTCAAATCGGATATCATTCTTAAGACTTAGGCGGGGAATCATCATTCCTAAGACCTTGTCATGTTAATCCTCATCACAATTAACGATCGCATAAAGTTTATCCCTTAGTTTAATTTAATTTATCTTAGGGAATAAGCTCTGGTGATCTGTTAAAACCTGCCAATGGGATTTACTCAACTTATTGTTTTGGACGGTGTTTTATTATGTTAAGGTCCGTCTATCAACTCTTTATCGGTTAAATTAAGAGCTTGATTGCTTTTTAGAACGATAAACGGGTCCACCTATCGGTCTAACTCAATCAAAATTTACAAGGCAATGACCTACGTTATTTGTGAATTCTATTGGTTCCAGTAATATAAAACGATTTTTTATGGTGATCATCCCGGTATCTTAGATTACTTTGGTCGGTATCCCTATTTCCAGTGAATGATAGGGTAGCATATTCAAACAACATAAACACACGTATGAGGTGATAAACAAAATTAAACAATCAACGATAAATTTCAGAAATCGATTTTAAAATTAAACCAAAATTGAACTTTTCATTATGATGAGGTATTAGCCCACAACCATTGTTAATTATACAAAAGCGGTAATCAAACATGAAATCGACACGATTAAAGAGAGTAAAAATTACACGAGTCTTCAATGGATTCGTGATCAATGCTGGACTTGGTGGTGATACTTCTCTCTTTAAAAATTTATCTTAACGAGTATGGTTTAAAGATAGGATATTGCACACTGAAAACTCATTTTGATTTCTTCCTATTTATAGTGTCTGAAAAAGATCGATCGGTATCTGGCTAAGGCTGATTCGGCGTTATGAGTGGATTCTTGGGAGTGGCACTAGTTCTCAATCAATTAGTGATATCATCCTAATTTACTTGATTTACTGTCTTTCGAATAGTTATCTCCATGGATACGGTGTAGGTAAATAGATGGGATAGCGTATTAGGCATTGGTCAAACGCGTATTTCTTATGACGCTTAGGCGCTGATCGCTGTAACTCTTTTGTTGGATATCGGCAGTATGTAGTCAGAAATCATCATTCTTCAAATGTCTTTGTTTTAGCTCCAAATTATGCGCCTTTTAGCTTGTCTTCACAAAACACTCCTGAATTACTGCATTTAACAACTTTAAAGCAATTAAGTATCAAATAATGCAATAATTTTTTGAAAGCGGGCAAAAAAGATGGGATAAATGATATAATAAAGTGACGTTATTTGATGTCATCAAGATCCCACTTGAATCCTATTAGTTCACAACTTAGACTTAGAAGAGTTTTTGTTCATGAAGATGTGTCCCAACGAAGTTGAGGATTTTCCATTTAAGAATCATTTGTCTTATCATAACCAAGCTCCTCACGAAATATGGAAATGAAAACACTCAGATTACTCGACTAATCTAGGGTGCAACATTTGATTGGCACGCTCAATTTCTCGGTCGTGATTAGCTTTGTATCATAGGCTTGGCAAGGATACACATCTCCACCGCTAAAGCTAAGGAGAAACAAGTCAAAAGATAAATTTGGTTAAGAAGGCTTAGGGTTTGATCATTCAACAGTCTTTACCATAAGTACCACACCAACAAGGCAGCTGTATCGTACATATACGGCCGTAACGACGGAATAGACATATACAATCGGATCACATCCTTGTTTGTGTTTAACCAGCGGTTAGGATGAAGAACGATATAGGGTAGGGAGCTTCTAACTTTCACCGAAAGTCGTCATCTAACAAGGCAACTGAGAGATGCATACATGGCCGTAATGACGGAATAGACATGCATGCTCAAACAAGTCCTCGTTCGAGTAGACACTAAGGTTAGTTGCTAGGAAAGGAAAGTAAAATAGGTGTTAAACAAAATTAATGAAACAAATAGATTAAGCCAACAAGTAAGGTACTGTTGCTAGTAACTTTCCACGACCGTTCCATGACAAAGACTCGAACATATAGACAAACGCCTCAATCACATAAATGACAAAGACAACCTAAGTTGGCGTTCCCATAACGTTCAACTTCCCTTACATCCCGCTCTTTACATACTTTTACATAAGTGGTGATATCGGCCAGTTTTTACAAGACTTTACATCGTTGATTTTTGTAATGTATCAATGAATAATCGATCCTTCTAAGTAATTTCATCGGTATAAACTTCTTTTGAACCGACTATTTTTCTTCCATCTTTCTTTCTTCTTTTCTCTTTTTTTTGAAATAAATCATAGATCTCGGTTTAATTCCACTGTCTTCACTTTCATAATTTGTCCGGATAATATTTACCTAGTAGCATTTCTTCTTCGGGCATAATTCATAATCCCAAAAGTAGCAAAACTTACGAGCTACATATTTTTCCCATTGCATTGTGCAATTTCCTGACCATTACAGAGATATAAAATTTTTACTTTGACACAGGAAATACAAGACTTTACACGAAAGCAACTAGCAACATTGGTAAAATAGGCTTAATCTACACGGTCGGCTAAGGTGCAAAGGTGTAACGAAATATATAATATGGTGTAGAAAAAGAAAGGAATGGCTCAACAGGTTGTTCTAGGGGATTTTACTCTAACAATGAGAGTAATCAAGGGTTACACAGGAGTTAACTAACCAGTGTAGTTAGTTAATTTTACGACATGTAGGCTATTTGGTTTAATCCTAGAAATTTATCAATTGAACATGTTCCTCCATCTAAATCCATAGTACTAATCATTGCGGTCTCGAGTGATATACGATGCCAAGTTCTAAAGTCCACTACATCATCGGCACACTCATAATTTTATGGAATTTTTAGTAAATAGTTGGAAACGGAATAGGCTTAATTCTTACAATATGTATCAAGGGTTATAGTGCGTTAGGTAATGTAACTAGTGATTTTTACAAAAGTCATGATAATTTTTTTTAAAATTTAGCCTATTTTTAAGCACTTTTAAGCTCGTAGCATGTTATTTTGTAAAAAAGAAGACAAGTACGTTCTAATTCTCCATCCCCCTACTTAAATTATACAACTACCTCGTTGTATAGATAAAACAATTAAATAATAAGGGAAATAGAATTAGAATGGAAAACTCCCTGATGTTTTGCTCGTGATAATTCTCCAAGATTAGTTCTTGAGCAAAAAGTGTGTTGACTAGGGCTTCAGCATGCCCGGATAAGTTCAACACATGTCCTTTTCAGAATATACCATATCATAGTTTCAGCAAGGTCCTGCATAAGAGATTAGAAGACAAGTGCAATTTCTATCTCGCTACAATGATACAAGAAAACAATTAAACACACGACTATACAGGGATCAATACACCGTATCCCAAACCCTAGGATACGCCGTATGGTCCTGTAAAAACAATTAAATGCTGGAAATTAAATATTTAGTTTTTAAAACTGATAACGTCCAGATAGTCAATATGTCGTATCCATGAGGTTTGGATACGCCGTACAGACAGTCTGGGAAGACAGACTCGATAAGAAAATTGAAAATACATTTCGGGTTGTCTCCCGGCAAGCACTTTTGTTTCCAGAAAAGTCTTTAAGTTAGACTTGCCCCAAATTAATCCCATCCTTATAAAACAACTTAGGGTCGAACGGGATGCCAAATGGCACATACAAATTTTTTAAAAGCATCCCGTTGTTAAGATAATTACAAGCCATGATATTAACATTTAGCTTCTTGATAAAAGTTTCAGTTTTGAAAAATTTATTAGATGTATCATGACTTGTTTCCGAAAGCTTATTTGACCTTTGTGCATTGACATTTATTATATCAGGTATTGGTGTGACAAACATATCCCCTGAAGGTCGCTCAATATCGATTTTATTATTGTTGTTTGTATCCGATTTTAAATCATCGGGATAAATTACGTTAAAAGGAAATAAATCATTAAAGTATAAAACGTTTTGTTTCTTTTCATTACATTTGGACAATGATGTTTCATTATTCAAATTAAATTCATCGATATGTTGAGGACTTATAGTATGTTCAGTTAAGAAATCTGATTTAGACGTTAGAGCATCATCGTAAACAATGGCTGGAAATTCATTCTCAAAATCTTTAAAGAAGTCTAAATCATTAGAATAACTGACCTCAGGCTCGGGTGATGGAGGAAAAGGTATATTGACTTTGTCATTATCGTTTTCCGAATCCGTTTTTAAGTTATTGATAGAAATTATTTTATAAGAAAATGAATTTTCCTCAAAAATCACTGTGTAATCATCGTCTGATTCATCAAAAGATATTCTAAAGTCAATTTTGCTTTCATTAAGAGGACTTACCGTAGATTCATACGAGAGTGTTGTATCGGATGTTGATGTATCACCAAGGACTATAGCTGGGAATTCGATTTTAGAATCCTTCTTTTCGGCTTCGTATTCTCCCATGGTTGTTCCTTGTATGGTTTGAGATGAGATAGCGTTTGTGTTTCCCAAGATGATGGCTGGGAACTCGGCATCGAAGTTTGTGAAGCTATCGTCTTCATTGTCACCATGTTCCCTCTTACCGTATGTGGTTGTTTGCCAATTAAACGTCTCATCGTGACTTAGAGCCTTTTCCTCTTGAAGTCTGATGTATTCCTCCATAGTGATATTGGGGTTGTCCATTTTTACCTGTAATAAATTAGCTAGGAAAGAAAATGGTCAAAAAGACAAATACGCCGTATTCAGTAAACTGAATACGCCGTATGAAAGTTCAGAGTCGAATACGCTGTATTGTTTAGAAAAATTTTATACGCCGCATTGGGTATTCGACTCCGAACGTTACAGCAG
Organism: Tanacetum coccineum; assembly: GCA_026074375.1. Lineage (NCBI taxonomy): Eukaryota > Viridiplantae > Streptophyta > Magnoliopsida > Asterales > Asteraceae > Tanacetum > Tanacetum coccineum. Next base: position 49,170 of record BQNB010023569.1, read on the forward strand.
GCTGTAACAATGCATACAAGCACACAATATGCAAAATATACAATGCATGAATTTAAACACACAAACAAGCACATAAATATGCAATCAGAATTAATTTAATTAGTTTACACTAAGCAAGTTAAAGGTTAAAAATAACTAATAAGAATAAGGTTTAATTAATTCACTCCCTGGCAGCAGCGCCAAAAACCTGATGTGTTGTCGTGTAGGGTCAATTAGTTGATTATCAAGTTTTAAATTTATATTTAGCCAACAAACCTAAAACAACACTTTAACGAGCAGTGTACCCGGTCAAGATGGAGTTCGCGGTAAGTAGAGTGTCGAACACTAAGAGTGGAACATTAATCCTATATTCTATCAGTATTTTAATTAGTCTATTTACTGGTTAAACCTATGCTATATACGTTGTCTAATGATATGGGGGTTTTTGCCTACGCTGACACAACACCGAAGTTGCAACGCATTAAATATGTAGGACTAGACCCTGTTGAATGATAGGTCGCATAATAAAACATGTAAACGAGTATAAATTGATACATAATCAACAAGCAACGATAAATTAAGCATTCAAGATAAACAAACCAAACTTAAATTATCATAAACATGGCTAATTACCTAGGAATTAGCCGATAGTCGATTGCATACAATACACGAATTCCAAGATGAAACGATTAAAAAGTAAAAGAAAGATTAGTGCAAACGCGAAAGCGAATATAGAGTGTAAATGATTACTTGATTTTTTCCCCCCCATTTGTAATATTGAGCACTTAGCAGACCTTTTTGGCTCTTAGATCTTCTGAAATTTGAACTTTGTTGTTAAAAGCATACTGAAAAACTCATTTATTAGATCTTCTATTATAGTGTCTGAAAAAGACTCGAGTACTCCGTATCCAGCAAGGCCGAATACAGTTTATTGGGTTAGATCCTCCTCGGAGTGCGCAACTATGATTCGTAATAAATCTATGATATCATTCCTAAAATACTTGATTTACATTGTACCTACGAATAGTTTTATCTCATGGATAATACTACGTATGTATACAGCATGGATACGCTGAATTGGGAAAATGGTCAAATAAAATGCGTTTATCTTAATGAATTCTTGCGCGAGATACCCGAACTCTCTTAATTGATACAGCGTATTGGTGAAATTCATGCAATCTTAACAAATATCTTTTGTTATAGCTCCAGAATTCTGTGCCTTTTAGCTCTTTCTTCACAAAACCTCCTGAAATCCTGTGATGCTTTATGCGGATGCGTTTAATTATGACAGAATTCTATGTGTTTAGGTTTAAGGAAGAAGTACCGCCTTAATCTTAAGAATGATATGTCGCCTCGAGATATGTAATCATTGCACTAAATAAGCAAACCAACGTTCTGATTGGATTAATAATGGTTAATACATTTTTTTTATATTTGGCTAGACCGCTCTTTTATCTTCTGTTAATTTGCTTGCGTTTGTTTTAGTGTCTTAAGTTGATTTCAGTCACCACAAAACCCGTGCCAGTCTCTCAGGCTGAAAACCCTCCTTATCCGTTAGATTTAGGATTAACATAAGTTTAGCATAGTATTAACATAGAATAGAATTAACTTAGTTTAGATAACTAAAATATTAATAAAATGAAAATATTGTTTCTCGCTCTTAGTGATCGACACCCTACTTACCACGAAACTACCACTGACCGGGTACACTGCCCGTTAAAGTGTTGTTTTTTGGTTAAGTTGGCAAAATATTAATTTAAAACTTGAAATCATAAAATTAACACCACACAACGACACATCAGCATTATCCTTGTGACATTTCCAGAACATCAGAGTGATACATAAGTATTCACAATGATGATGGAAATCCTTCTAGAGCCAACATCAAACAAGCTCTGCAGTAGGTGACTTATGAGATCCTATATGGATCAATTAGTGTATAATTCTGTATATTTGCTTGTATTTTTGTTTGATTAATTGTTTATTAGTTTAGTTGGTTTGTGTGTTTAATTGTTTTTTAAATACACTGTTCTGGTCGATAAACTGATACGGCATATCCATTTCTATTGAATACGGCGTATCCAACCTTCTTAACCAATACAGCGTATCCATTCTGTTTAGCAATACTACGTATTCTTATTTGCATATGGCGTATTGGTTAACAGTTTTAAATATCTTTGCAAGTTTATTTTTCTAGAATAGCTTTACTTTGAATCATGTCTTACTTTTCAGGAGCAGCATCCGGACTTCGTCCATATCATTTTACCTACCCAGAAAGAAGGTTAACAATGGAAGAAATGTTATACAAATTTATTGACGAAGGAAAAAGAGAACATGAAGAGATGAGGGCATTCATCTGTGAATTCCGAACAACAAATGAGATCTTATTCAAAGAAAGAAACAATTCATTAAGTGAGCTCAGGTTCGAGGTACAAGAGTTGTTAAAGGTGATCAATAATACTCCGATGACAAATTACGAAATTAAAGGAGTAACTACTAGGGGTGGAAAGACGACGACTCATGATGTTCAAACTAATAGCACCAACGTACATACTGAAGAACCTCTAGTGGTAAATCACGACAAACCAATTGAATCAAATAAAGTCCTCGACAAAGATCAACCTCAGACAACCAACGAGCCTGTTATTCAAACATCCAATGAGGAACAAACACCATCGATCCCTTTTCCCCAAAGACTGAGAAAAGAAAAAGAAGAAGCTCAGCAAAGGAAGTTCTTAGAAAACCTGAAGCAACTCCACATCAATTTGCCTTTCATCGAAGCCCTAGCTCAAATGCCGAAATACGCCAAATTTCTGAAAGGTTTGCTGACAAACAAGGCCAGATTCGAAAAAGCTTGTACGATCATTGTGAATGAAAGATGCTCAACCGTATTATTAAACAAGCTTCCATCAAAAGAAAAAGACCCAGAGAGTTTTACTATTCCTTATGACATTGGCCAATTGCATATCAATAATGCATTAGCAGATCTAGGGGCTAGCATAAGCTTGATGTCATATACGATGTATGAAAAATTAGGTTTAAGAGAACCAAAGGCTACTAGAATGAGCTTAGAACTTGTGGACAGGTCGATCCAATACCCAAGAGGAATAATTGAAAATGTGCTCATAAAAGTTGATAAATTCGTCCTTCCTATAGATTTTGTTATCTTGGATATGCCTGATGACTCTAGGGTCCCCATAATTTTAGGAAGACCATTTTTGAGAACCGCTCGAGCTACGATAGACGTGTTTAATAAAAAAATAACGCTAAGGGTAGGGGATGATGAAGTAATTTTTGACGTAGATCAATCGATCAAGAAACCGCCCGCTGATGATGATGAATGCTATGGAGTTGATGACTTAGATAACATACTCAATGCAGAAGCTCAGGAATTACTAGCAAATGATAGGCCTGATTCGTTTTTACTCAAGGAATTGGAGAAATCAATTGATCAATCAGATCTAGAAAGCTGTGAATCTTTAGAAAATAAGTCCAACAATGAATCTGATTTAAGGATACCAATACGGCGTATCAAATCTATTAATATGCCGTATTTAGTTGAAAAGAGGAAAGCGAGACCTGATGGAATTAAAAGTGAACATCTTTATTCGGCTAGTGCTAACGAGATTGATGAAAAGAGACCTGAGCTGAAGAGTTTGCCTAACCATCTCGAATACGCATACCTGCAGGGCGATAAATCGTTTCCTATAATCATCTCGTCTAAATTATTCGAAAAGGAGAAAAAGTTACTTTTGCAAGTTTTGGAGAAACATAAGGGAGCAATTGCTTGGAAAATGCCAGACATCAAAGGAATCAGTCCGTCATTCTGCACGCACAAGATTTTAATAAAGGATGACTTCAAACCAGTCATTCAACCCCAAAGGCGTTTAAATCCTAAAGTCCAAGATGTGGAAAAAATGAGATCGTTAAGTTACTTGATTCCAGGCTGATTTATCTAATCTCAAATAGTTTATGGGTCATCCCTATTCACGTTGTGCCAAAGAAAGAAGGAATGACTGTAGCTCTGAATGATAATAATGAATTAATTCCTTCTCGAACAGTTTACAGAATTGTGAGTTGTGGCATTCGATTATCGAAAACTAAAAGATTCAAACACGAAAGGATCATTTCCCTCCTTTCCCTTTAATTTGATCAAATGTTAGAACTTTATTAATGTGTGAATTGAATATTACTGTTTTGTTGATGGTTTTGCAAGATTCTTCTAGATTCCGATTGCACCCGAAGATCAAGAAAAGACAACGTCACTTGTCCTTATGGAACTTTTGCTTACAAGAGAATGCCATTTGCACTATGTAACGCATCTGCGGCCTTTCAAAGATGCATGATAGCAATTTTCCACGACATGGTGGAAGACATTATGGAAGTATTCATGGATGATTTCTCAGTGTTCGGTAACTCTTTTGATTGTTATCTCGCTAATTTAGACAGGATGCTTGCTAGATGTGAAGAACCCAACCTTGTGCTGAACTGGGAAAATGTCATTATATCGTGAAAGAAAGGATCATTCTAGGGCACAAAATCTCTGGGGCGGGTATTGAGGTTGATAGAGCTAAAATCGATGTAATAGCTAAGTTGCCATACCCAACAAACGTAAAAGGAGTTAGAAGTTTCCTAGGGCATACTGGATTTTATCGAAGGTTCATAAAAGACTTTTCCATGATCTCTAAACCAATGACGAAACTTTTGATGAAAGACGCAAAATTTGATTTTTCTGATGATTACAAAAAGGCGTTTAATATTTTAAAAGAAAGATTAACCATAACGCCTATCATAATATCTCCCGATTGGAATGTACCCTTTGAATTAATGTGTGACGCTAGTGATTTCACTGTTGGATCTGTTTTGGGTCAACGAATAGATGGAAAATTCAAACCAACCTATTATGCCAGCAAAACTCTGAATAATGCCCAAGAACATTATACCACCACTGAAAAAGAACTTCTTGCAGTTGTTTTCTCTTTTGATAAGTTTTGTCCGTATTTTGTCTTATCAAAAACTGTAGTCTACACCGATCATTCTGCTTTGAAGTATTTATTCAGTAAACAGGATGTCAAACCAAGGCTTATAAGGTGGGTTATGCTCCTTCAAGGGTTCGACATCGAGATTAAAGATAGAAAAAGGGCGAAAAACCTGGCTGCAGATCACTTGTCAAGACTTGAAAACCTATATTTGGGAACATTCACGGAAGATGAAATCGCGGACGAATTTCCCGACAAACATCTAATGATATTGAAGGCCGAGCTAAATGACGATGAGCCATGGTATGCTGATTATGTTAATTATATCGTTGGAAAGATTGTGCCTCCAAAATGGACACCAGAAAAAAGAAGAAGGTTTTTCTCTCAAGTGAAGAACTATTTTTGGGATGAACCATACATGTTCAGACTATGCCCAGACAATGTAATAAGGCGATGTGTTGCTGAAAGCGAAATCCTTAAAATCCTGGCACACTGCCATTTTAGACCAACTAGGGGACATCATAGTGCGTCGATTACTGGAAGGAAAGTCTATGAATCTGGATTCTTTTGGCCAAGTATCTTTAAGGATGCTAAGGATTACGTAATGAGATGTGATGCATGTCAAAGGTCAGGATACATATGATCAAGGAGTGAGATGCCTCAAAACAACATTCAGGTATGTAATGTATTTGATATATGGGGACTAGACTTTATGGGTCCCTTTTGCTAACTCAAAGGGAAATAAATATATATTGGTAGTAGTGGATTATGTATCAAAATGGGTCGTAGCTTAAGCACTTCCTACAAACGATGCTCGCATTGTGATTATGTTTTTAAGAAGGTTGTTTGCAAGATTTGGAGTTCCTAAGGCTTTAATTAGTGATCGAGGGCCACATTTTTGTAAATCTCAATTAGAAAAAGCCTTGAAAAAATACGGAGTGACTCATAAATTATCTACTGCATACCACCCTCAAACCAACAGACAAACTAAAGTGACCAATAGAGCTATCAAACAAATTTTGGATAGATCGGTTGGGTATAACCCAAAGAATTGGTCTGAAAAGCTTGATGATGCATTGTGGGCATTCAGAACCGCCTATAAAACGCCTACTAGATGTACCCCCTTTAGGTTGGTTTATGGGAAAGCTTGTCACCTACCTGTGGAGATCTCACAACTGCACAAAAAAAAACCATTTCATGGAACTTAATGAATTAATGGAGTTAAAAGATAGAGCATACGTAAACACCCGCATATACAAGGAGAGAACTAAGAAATGGCATGACTCTAGGCTCTGAGGGGATAAAAACTTTAAGGTGGGAGATAAGGTGTTGCTATTTAACTCTAGATTTAAGATGCATCCGGGTAAGCTCAAATCAAAGTGGTACGGGCCAAATGTGGTAAAAGTTGTGTATCCGTATGGGACGGTGGAAATCACCGATAAAAACGAAATAAGTTTTAAAGTCAATGGCCAAAGATTAAAGAAGTACTATGATGGAAATATCGTTACGGATGAAAGAGAGGTCGTCGAATTCGATGAAAATACGACGTAGAAGCTGGAAGGAAAAAGTCTAACTTAAAGACTAGCTAAAAGAAAAGTGCTTCCCGTGAGACAACTCGGATTGTTATTTATTTTTATCGAGTCTGTCTTTCCAGACATCAATACGGCATAACCGCTCCATACCATACGGCGTATTGAATGTCTAGACGTTATCAGTCCTTTACTTTTTGCACTTTAAACATTATTGACAGTTCTGTCTATACGGCGTATTCATGAAAATGATACGACATATTTGGCAGACTGAACTGTATAGATACTTTTTTTATTATTGATTATATTTTTTTTAATAATAATAAAATAATTTATTTTAAATATTAAAAAAAAATAAATATAAAAAATAAATAATAATATTTAATAAATATAAAATTAATTTAAAATATTTAAAAATAAATATAATAAAAAAATATAAAAAAAAAAAAAATAATAATAATTTTAAAAATGTTTATTTTTATTTTTTTTTTTTGTATAGTGTATTTTATTATGTTTTATAATTTTTTTTATTATTTTTTATAAATTTTTTGTTTAATATTTATTATTTATTTAATATTATAAAATTATTAAAAAATTAATAAAAATAATTTTAATAATTATTATTATTTTTAAAAAATTATATAATTATATATTATTTTAAAATAAATAATTATAAATTATTTTTGTATATAAATTTAAATATAATTTGATTTAAAAATATTTTTATTATTTTTTTATTAAATATTTTATTTATTAATTTTTTATTATAAATTAATTAAAGTTATTTATAATAATTAAAAAAAAATTTATAATAATTAAATTTTAATTTAATATAATTTAATAATCAATTTTAATTAATAAATATATGAAATAATTTTTTTTTTTTAATTTTTAATATTAATAAAATATTAGTAATATATTATTTATTCAATAATTTGATTTAATTTTATTATTATTAATTATAATTATTTTTTAAATTATTTAATATTAATTAAATTAATTTTTTAAAATTTTATATATTTGATTAAATGAAAATTTAATAAAAAAAAAAAATTATTATTTAAAATATTAAATAAAAATTTTAAAAAAAAATATAAAATATATCTTAAAAATTAATGTATAAATATAATAAAAAATTAAAAATAAATAATTTAATATATAAAAAATAATTTAATAAATAATAAAAATTAAAAAATAAAAAAAAAAAAAAAAAAAAAAATATAAAAAAAAAAAAAACATTTAAAAAAAATAATATCAAAATAATATTAATAAAATTTTTATAATTAAAAATAAAAAAAAAAAAATAAATATATAAGATAAAAAAAAAATATAAAAAAAAAATTAAATAAATAATAAAAATATATTTATAAAAAATTGAAAAAAAAAAAAAATATAAATAAAAGTAATTTAAAAAAATTAAAAATAAAAATAATTTAATATATATAAAAAAATAAAAAAAAAAAAAAAAATTTTAATAAAAAATTTATAAATTAAATATAAAAAAAAATTTTATTAATAAAAAAAATAAAAAAAAATAAACAAAAAAAATAAAAAAAAAAATAAATAAAATTAAATAAAAAAAATAAAATAAATAAAAATAATTAATTAAATATAAAAAAAAAAATAAAATTAAAAATAAATTATAAAAATAAAAAATCAAAGTATTAAAATTATAAAAAAATATAATTAAAAAAAAAAATAAAAAAAAAAAATTATAAAAATAATATAATTATAAAAAAATAATTTATTTTTAAAAATTTAAAATAAATAAAATTTAAAAAATAAAAAAATTATTTAATAATATTTTAAAAATTTTAATTTAAAAAAATATCAAATTATAAATAAATTAATATAAAAAAATAAATAATAAATAATAAAAAAATATTATATAAAAAAATTAAAAAAAATAATTAATAAAAATATTATTTATATATTATAAGATAAAATAAAATAATAAAAAATAAAAAATAATTAAATAATAACTTTTTTTAAAAATTAAAAATAAAAAATTTTAAAAAATAATTATAAAATTAATATATCTTAAAGTAAAAAAATAAAAATAAAAAAAATATAAATTTAAAATATAAATAAAATAATAAAAATATAAAATTTAATAAAAATAAATAATTTATAAATATTATATAAAAAATAAAAAAAAAAAATAATAAATAATTTTATAAATTAATTAAAAATAAAAATTTAATATATATAATAATTTAAATAAAATTTATATTTGAAAAAAAAATAATTAAAATATATAAAAAAAAAAAAATTAAAAATATTTAATAAAAAAAAATTAAATTAAAAATAAAAAATTAAATAAATAAATAATTAAAAAAATTATTTAATATAAAAAATAAAAATAAAATAAATATAATAAAAAAATAAAATAAAAAAAAAAAATAAAAAATAAAAATAAATTATATATTATATTTAATTAAAATAAAATATAAATTTAATTTTTTTATATTATTAAATAATAATATAATTAATAATGTTTATTATTATTAACAATTATTTAATAAATAAATTAAATTAATTTTAGAAAAAAATAAAAAATATAAAAATTTTAAATATTTAAATTTAATTATTAAAAATAAAAGTTAAAAAAATATATAATATTTATATAAAAATAAATAAAATAAAAAAATATATAATTTTTAATTAAAATATTATAAAAAAATAAAATAATTTAATATTAATAAAAAAAAAAAAAAATTAAAAAATATAATAAAAAATATATAAAATATAATATATTTTAAAAATTTTATAAATTAAATTTTAAATAAATAAAAATAATAATATATAAATAAAATAATAAATAAATATAAAAATAAATATATTAAAAAATATTAAATATTAATAATAATAATTATTACAAAAAATATTAATAAAAAAATAATATTTAAAAATTAAAAAAAAAAAATAAAATAAATAAATTATAAAATAAATAAATAAAAAAAAAAATACAAATAAATAATTAAAAAATAATATTAAAAAAAAATTTAATAAATTTAAAAAAATATTTTAAAATATATAAAATATTAAATTTATTTAAATTATAAAAAATATTAATATATAATTTTAATAATATAAAATATAAAAAAAAAAAAAAATAAATAGTAATACTCATAAACGAAAAAAAAAAAAAATAAAAATAATATAAATAAAAAATTAATAAAAATTAATAAAATTATAAAAAATAAAAAAAAAAAAAAATAAAAATAATTAATAAAAAATTAATAAATTATAATAAAATATTAAAAAAAAAAAGATTTAAAATTAAAAAATAATAAAAATATAATTTAAAATAAAAAAAGTAAAAAAAAAATTAAAAAAAAATATAAAAAAATTATAAAATAATAAAAATAATAAAAAAAAATTTATAAAATTAAAAAGAAAAAAAATATAAAAAAATATATAAAAAAATTTAATTAATAAAAAAAATTAAAATATAATAACAAAATATAAATTAAATTTAAAAATTAATTTCTGTTTTAAAATCAAATTTTTTAATTTTTTAATTATATAATTAAGTTTAATTATTAACAAAAAAAAAATATTTTTTTTATTTAAGCATGTTTTCTATACGGCCTATTCCAGTTTATGGATATGTCGTATTAGTCTCTTGTATAGTTTGTTTAGTTTGTTTTATTTAATTAACCAAAGGTACTGAGATAAGAGTGCATTGGTTTCTATAATCTGCACAAGACCTCCTCGCTGGAAAAGAAATCGAGACAGCTGTTGTACAGTATCTACAAATCTGGAAATCTCGAAGTGTTGGAGTCTTAAATCCTCAAGAAGACTGTTTCAACACATGCTTGCACATAGAAATCGAACTTGGAGAAATCTACCGAGCAAAAAATCAGGAGGTTACTAAGTGTAATATAGTATTAGGTAAATCCAGGTTATTCCATGGGATTTGTAGCAATTCACAAATTGTTTATCAAGTAACATAGCTAAATGATTGTCATGGATCAATTAGCCAAAACGTGTGTATATAGTAAGCAAGAAACAAGGCATGATCAACATAACATAATAGATAGAGATAGAGAGAGACTTTATATAAACAAATCATACAAGTCAGATATGACGGGTAATCATAATAACATGCATATCTACCAATGATAACATAGAATCCTTGCGGCCTATATACTACATCATCACGAGCGCATTAAGAATGGTTTATATCAAATATGCATAAATATGAATTCCTCCTAACCCGGTCGGTCAACATAAGGAAGAGTCTTAAACATAATTCTTCTTGGGTTGTTTATAATTTACCACATAATTCTCACAAGTATGATATTGATTCGCGACTCAAAATCAACCATTACAACTAACTCTTTTAACCTATAATAGTTGCAACAATCAATCAAAGAATAAACAAGGATCTAAGTAAAGATAACATCGAATTCATAAACATTTATATTCACAAGTCAGGGCAAAATTGTTGGGACTTAAAAGACTTCAAGGATTCTTAGAGTTACTACTGCTCAGTACTGCTCGTACAAAAGTTTATGCTGATGGATTACAACTGCTAGAAGACTTACCACTACCAAAAGGATAAAGACGGTTTAAAGAGATAAAGATTGTTTGGAGAACAAGAATACTTGTGAAGATAAGTATTGAGATATTTTTGTATAAGATATACATAATGTATTTGTTTAATAGATTACGTTTATGTTTAGAAAAGATTATGATATCTTAAGAATGTATTGTAAGCCGACTAGGACTCCTTAGTCGATAAAATGAGGCCCTAGGGCATTAGTTGAGATATAATAAGTTCATAAGTTTTCATAGTTATCAAGTCGATTCAAAAAAGCTTCAAGGTTGTAAACCCTAATACTAGTGAAGAGTACTCGTATTATTGATCTAATAATATTAGAGCGTTTGGTTATATCTTTGTTTATACATGATTACTATTTTATTCATAATACTTCTAGGTATTAAGGTGTAGATTCCGCATACACTTTAGTATATATACAAAGTTTCTACAATAAGTTATTTTGGATTCATCCAATGTAATTTAACCTTAGGCAACCTAAGGAATCAATCAAGGATTAGGATCAACAAGTGGTATCAGAGCATTGCTTTGAGAAACTTTAATCTAGAAGACATGGAGTTTGAATCTGTAAATAGTAATACTACTATAAAGCTATCCCATACTCAAACTAGGTGAGTATGAGATGTGGGTGATTAGAATTAAGTAGTACTTTCAGATCCAAGACTATGCTCTATGGGAGGTCATAGAGAATGGTAATTCATGGGTGTCTGTACCACAAACAGCACAAGAGAATGATACTTCAGTTACAAAGATGTCTATGCCTGTAACTGCTAAGGAAAAGACTAATAAGAAGAACAATGTGAAGGCCAGAAGCTTGCTACTCGTGGCTCTTCCCAATGAACATCAACTCACATTCAGTCAGTACCCTGATGCTAAAACAATATCTGCTGCCATTGAAACACGATTTGGGGGTAATGAAGCAACTAAGAAAACTCAAAAGACACTTTTGAGGCAACAATATGAGAATTTTAGTGCAACAAGCGCAGAGTCTCTTGACTCTATCTTTAACAGGCTTCAGAAGATTGTCAGTAGGCTTGCAATATTGGGTGTGGTCATCACTCAAGAAGACTTGAATTCAAATTTTTTGAGCAGCTTGCCCCCTGAGTGGAACACTCATGTTGTTGTTTGGATGAATAAGCCTGAAGTTGATACAATAAGCATTGATGATCTGTACAACAACTTCAAGATTGTTGAACAAAAGGTAAAGAAACATGTTGGTGCAAGAAGTGGTGCTCAAAACTTGGCCTTTATGACTGCTCAAAATACTAGCAGTACTAATGATGTTAACACTGCTAGTCCTCAAGTTAGTACTGCTAGCTTCAGTGATAATGTTGTGTATGCTTTCATGGTTGAGAATCCTGTTGATAAAATATAATGCCTAAAAACATTAATAATATTTTTTTTCACATCTTTACGTTTTGATAATCACAAAATATAAA
>BQNB010023570.1:0-11188 GCA_026074375.1 Tanacetum coccineum
CAGTTTTTGTCTGTTTTTGGTCATTTAAGCTCGTTTTTAGAGGTAAAAGATATGTGTAATTAAGCACTTATGACACTAAGCTAGATGTCGAGTCCTAATCTTAGCTAGAACCAATCTAAGACTTCACAAAGTCTTTATACACTCACAAGATATATACCCTTGGATTGACACATAATCCAAATCACACCAATACATAATTTACACACTTGGATCTACACACAATCTAATTTACACAACAATACTAAATATATGTAATGAAGATTTGTGATCTTGAGGAGAAAGAGAGAGATCACTTGATAACAATTCATATATAGAAGAATACGATTGTTTTTCTCTTTCACTTGATTAGAAGAAGAAGAAGAAGAAGGGAGGAAGAAAGAATTAATCACTTAAAACAAGATCAAGATATGTTAGTGATCAAGATATGTGTTTTAGAAAGAAAGGAAGAAGAGAGAATAACAAATCTGAAAAAATTCATGGCAAGAGGTTGTGTTTTTCAGATGGGGTGACCCAGTATTTATAGGCACAAAAAAAGAGCCGTTGTATTGACGGCAGTCCCTTATATATAAGGGGGCCCCCAGGCCTATAAGGGGGCTGCCGTAGACTACGCTCCCCTTTTTGTCTTTTTGTGGGGAAGGTGTTATCTGTTTTAGAACCTTCCATTTTGGGGGGAAAAATCTGATTTCAAATTAATTAATTTAATAAAGCATTTCTTTTATAAATAATTATTTTGTGTTTATATTTTTGTAAAAGTGTAAGGTTTAGGACAAAAAATATTTTCTTGATCACTAATCATGTTTAGACATTATTTGTATTAACAAACACCTCTAGTTATAGTAGGTGCATAATGACAATTGTCTAAACAAATCACTAGGCCATTAGGTAAAAGTAAGTCAAAACTTCTAATAGCTTCTACTTGTGCACGAACACCATTGCCTACGTACAAATAGAGAGCTCTTTGTTCCAGCTTTCTTGCTCCTATAAGACAATGTTTTGTGATACAAATGTGAGTACCACAACTAGTGTCATACACCCAGGACTTATTAGGAAAAAAAATAATTCTATTGTGAAGATACCTAAAGAATTGGCAGTGCCAACTTGCTTCTTTTTCTACAACAACTCAGCAAGGTAGACAAGACAATTCCTCTTCCAATGACCCACCTCCTTACAGTAGTGGCAAGTTTCATCCTTAGCAGGGTGCTCTTTAGCAGTATGTTTAAGGTTTTTAGGCTTAGGGATATAAACTTGTTTATCCTTTCATTTGCCATTAGCTTTACCCTTACCTTTATGTTATGCATATTATACTTTCTCATAATTGTCTTCCCTATGTTATGCATATTATAATTTCTCACAAATCCAGCAAATTCACTAGTGAGGCCGTTTAAGATTAAACCAACACTAAGATCTTGTGGTAGCACATAACCAAGACGTTCCAGTTGATCCATATATCCTTTCATCTTAAGGACATATGCAGCAACTGGCTTACCCTCCTTCTGTTTGCAAGCATGAAAAGTTTGGATTAGGTCAAACCTCTCCACTCTAGCTTGTTTCTCAAACATAGATTTAAGCTCCTGAAGCATCTCATAAGGTGAATAATTTTCAAATTGTCTATGAAATTCACCAGTCATACTACCGAGCATAAGAAAAGCCACCTCATTATGAGCATCATATACTGCATTCCATTCCGCCAGCACATTTGCTGCGGAATCAGCTGCAGGAGCAGGGGAATAGTCTGTTCAATGACAAACATTTTCTTTTCAACTCTCAAGACCAACTTAAGTTGACGAAACCAGTCATTGAAATTGTTTCCAGAAAGTTTTTCTCTTTCAAACATCGACCTGAAAGCCGAATGGTTTATGTTTTGAACAGGTAGTGCCATCTACAAAACATAAAAGTTCAAGTATTTAGTATTTTCGATAATACTCCTTGAAGAAAATTAACTACCCATGTTTAATCATATAAACAATTAATTTTCTAAAGGCTAGGACCCTACTTGACATACCACCATCACATCAGTTGATCTGCTAGTGATGGTGTATTCAAAAGGTAATTGACGATCAATAATTGCCACCGGTGCAATTCCTAGAACCTTATGGGACTTACTTTATTACAATAATATACTAGTAAGCATGTTTCATCCCATCTTATGCCTCGAGTTTAAGGTCTCACCACTAAACCGATTAAGTCGTCCAATCAAGAACTGTGATTATGTAACACTAACATCTCACGAAAAAGTGTATAATCACCTTGGGATTGCAATTCTACATACGTCTCACGCATAGTAAAAGAACAACTGCAAGTGTTCTTACAAATTGGACGGCAACAACTTATTTAAAAAGGGTATTATATTTGTCATGACAAATATGTACGAAGAAGCATGCATACATCTTCGTATCATAGATTTTAATAAAAACTTTACTCAATTAAGTTATTTATTATGGTATCGCATATTTTCTATACATCTAATGTAAAAATAGTGTTACCTTAAAAAAATTAACGATTCAATGCGTTTTCAAAATTTAAATATTTTATATTTTATCGCGGGAAAAGATTAAAGAATGATTAAAAACCATTCAATCCCTAGACCATTTGCGACTTCCTAAATAATATGCAAGGTAAGGAAACTACAACGTAGTCAGGTATTATAGGGTAATGGTATCTACAAGACCGAAGTCTTGATGAGTCTCCCCGAACCTTATCCTTGCAACTAAGTAGTACTTTTGCAAATTACGTCATTGATAAAAATAAAACTTTAATTTGAAAACACATTATGAACTATTAAATTACAAGTCTCGTCGTGGGAAACCCGAAGGCCATGATTATCGGACGTAAGCCGAATCCAAATTGACACATAAAACTTCAATTAATAGTGCATAATAAATCTTATTTCATAATTATTAGTCATGTTTATATTTATTTTTTGAAAACCTCTTTTTATTTTCTCATAAGTCCAATACTTAAAATAAAACAATATAAACACAAAACTAATACATATAACACTTATTTAAAGGAAACACTTAACAATTAAGTCATGTAGATATCAAATATAATCCTAATTATCTAATAATTAAAAAAACATGTATATATTCATATAAGGCTCCTTCGTCCAATAACTTCGGCCACATCCATCGATATAATCAATTGCGTAAGCCATATACAAATATATACCACATTGCACATAAAATTTAAGCAACTTTTAAGCCCCATTAAGACATAGCTAAGGTCTTCCTTAGCTTTTAAAGTCGTGGATCTTACAAAATAAATTTAATGTCTATGTTTTAATTCTTAATCATCATATTTGCATAAAAACTTTTAACAATTAATTTATACATAAAACCGATCAATTAACAATTAAACACATCAAGTTTTAAATTTATAAAGTTTCATACAACCTATAATTCGTCTAATTAATTTTATAACCAAAAAAAATTTAGTCTTGATACACAAAGATCGAATCTTTATGCATAAAACGCCCAAAGGGCTTTAAAATTAATCAAGAACCCTAATTTTGTCAAATTTTATTACTTGTAACTATAAATTCTACACGATGGCTCTGATACCACTGTCGGGTTTTTTGATTAGCTCTCACTAGTTCGAGATCGAACTAACAAAAGTTGTACCAGGTAGAGCATTGGATACATACACGTAAAACCTTATGTGACTTGAATAAAGTGGCATACTTACATATCTGAGCCTCAGCGTCATAGAACTTAGGTCAATTGAACTTACTTTTCCTGATATTATGCACAGTACATTATCATACTTGGAAATCTTGCGGTCCAACACATACATACATTTTTGTGACTATTTAAGGATTAAAATGGTCATGCATACTTTACAAATCTATGGTTTCAACATACATTTTTGTGACTATTTAAGGATTGAAGATCATGCATACTTTACAAATCTCAGATTTCAACATTTTAACAAACGCATTTTGTGTGGTTTGTGTTTATACGCATTTAAAGAAAACCTATATATTTATGTTTATGCATTACAAGTCTTGTATGGACAGGACTTGTAGCACAGTAAATTTATATATATAGTTTTGTGATTTACATTTATACTTACATAAACCTATTTTTAATACAAATAAACTGTAAAAACGTTTATTTATATTTTACGATCCATCTTTGTTTTGTTAATGACAAAACATAAACTTTTCGAAAAATAGAAAATGAAATTCATTAGTTTTAAACCAATAGTTTATCTACTCGTCTATCTTCAAACCATTCTTCATATTTAGCACTTCCACACTCAAATCACATAAACATCTTTTTAGAATAAAAATATAACTTTACATAAAATGTATAATAACCTTTAACATATTTACATATAGTTTATCATATTTCTCTTACCAAATATAACATGAGCTCACAAGATTACACTATGATCTTTTAAGATTTTTGTATCTCATAATCGAATTTTAGTTACCGTAACGCGGTTCTGTTCGATAATGCGTTTCTGTCCTCAACATAAAACGCGGACGGTGAACAGTAAAACTAAAGTCTATAAATACCAGCTCATTCTCACTAATTTATTCATCCATTTACACAGTTTCTTTCTACAATATTCAGTTACCAACTAATCTTGAATCATGGGTTCTTATATTTTAGTGTTTTGATAGATTCTTAATAGGAGAAGTTCTATCGGGTTTTGCATACGAGATCAACTCTCCAAGCTCACGTTATGGCAAGAGTGTCTCATCTCACAAAGACCTTACTTATTGATTGAAGCATTATTCATCTATTCGATCAGATGTTGTTTCGTATAGTGATAGGCGCACTTAGGAAAAGTTTTGTCTAAAAAAGTTATGATAATATGAATCTCGATGTAAATGTTTGGCACCTAATAGAGGGCAAGTAGTGTGAAGGTATTTTGTTCCTTCTTGTTGGAACATAGGATATACCTTAATATGATGTAAAGGGTGAATAGGTGTTGGAGTGATTCTACTATGTGAAGAATCTGGTATTTAGCTTTGTACCGTTAAAAGGTGTAAGCGACGTTGTGAGGCTTCTCTGCTGGTTAAAAGATCACTGGTGACTAGTGGATTCGAACTCTCGAGTAGGTGACTTGGAGAGTAGAGTAGGGCAAGGTAGGAGACCTTGTAGCCGAACCACTAAAAACATCCTTGCCACATATCTTTTCTTATTATTGCTTTTATTACTAACATAGTTACTTATATCGTTTCATCAAATAGATCTAAAATAATCAACCAGAAACACATAATCAATATTTAATTAGGGAAAACTATTTAACCCTGCCCCTTCTAGTTTTAACAATTGGTATCAAGAGCAGGTTATCAAAGTCTTTTAGAGTATACTGTACTTTAAAACACTAAAAAACGTTCAATTAATTTCGAATACTAAAAATAATTTTAATTCTTATTTATATTATTTTATTTTCTTAAAAGCTAGTTGAAGGTTGACAAGAAAAAGGTAACCTAACGCTCTAGGACAAAATATCTCTCCTGCCACAAGCCGTCTTCCTCCAGTTCTATTTCATGAATGGAACCGGCGAAGCTCAGGTAATGGAACCGCGGGTCTGACCAAAAAATTTTATAATTGGTCGAATTATAATAAGGAGAATGGTGTGTGCTTATACTTGCAAAAATCTTTTGACATTTTATTTGGGCTCAATATGGTCAAACCATTCTTTTTTCTTTTTTCTTTCTAAACCTACTTTGAAAAATTCTTGGTCATGATCACGTGTCACGAATTCACAATGCTAAAAGGTACACAACTTCTTATCCCTTCTCTTCTTAGGTGATCATTGTGCTTGAGTTCTATCTATGAAATTTGGGTATGTGTTATGTGATTTATTTCGTTAAAATAGTATTGTGTTAATTTTTTTCGTCTAGCACACCCTTGCAAGCTCTTCCTCAAAATCAAATTCTCACCTCATCCAAAACACGTTGTCTAAATGAAAAATCTCTAACATTAAGTCTAACTACTTAAAATCTAAATCTTCATTTTTTTAAAATGGCTTTCGGATTATGACTAGTTGCTAAATCACTAAAAGATGTTTCTGTCATTTTATTCCTCATTTTTTTGCCTGCAATTTATTTGTATATGTTCTTGTCATGAGCATCTAGCACATCTTTGAATATTTCCATCTCCTTGTAATTCTTGCATATCCCCTTCGTGAAAAATTATTTCTCCTTTCATACCTCAAAACCTCTATCCGTGATGACATCAAATAACGTCTATTTTATAACATCATTTATCCCATGTAATTAACCCATTTTGTATAATTATTGCAAAGAATTGTTACTTAATCATTTGTATTTGATAATTGCAGTAATTATGGTGAAGTTATGCAAAAATGCACGCATTTTAGAGCATAAACAAAGAGTTCGAGAAATTCTACTGATCTAATAGCAAATATGCCGTATTATTCTAGACCTATACGACGTATTTAAGACTTTGACGAATCAAAAGACCATTGCCTGACTTTGAAGAATATGCCGTATCCACATCAGTATATACGTCGTATATTATACTTTGGTCAGATATCAAGAAAAGCACACTTTGAGCCAATACTATGTACCAAGTTGTACAAAACACCGTACCCAAAGAGCCAATACGCCGTACCGGAGGAGCCCAATACGCCATACCCAATAGGTTCGATACACCGTATCCAGGATGTTTGATATGCCGTATCCATATCAGCTCAAGAAAATTCTGGAATATTTTATTCTTGGAGCCCATGCCAAGTCATCCAATACGCCGTATTAAGCTTCTCAATATGCCGTATCGAACCGACTACCAGACCCTATATATACAGATGACCCTAAATCCTCAAATTTTAAGTATGCAGGAATCTAAAACTACCAAGTCGACCAGACGACGATTAAAAAGATGTCATAGAAGGTCAGAAAAATTCGGATGCCTCAAGTCCATAGGAAAACTCTTGTAATCATCGTGCAACCGAATACGCGTTCGATCGAGGTTTCTTTACTCTAATCGTTCATATATCAAACCGTGTGTATTTTTACAATGACTATCGGCTGATACCATTAGGTATCAGCCATGTTTATGAAGATCTAATGTTTGGTTGTTATCCTCGATAGCTTAATTTATCATGATTCTTGTTTATGTTTATCAATTTATATTCGTTTACGTGCTTAAGTATGTGACCTATCATTTAACTGGGTCTAGTCCTACATATTTAATGCACTGCAACTTCGGTGTTGTTTGGGCGTAGGCTAAGAGTCCGGGATAGCTCTCTATATTGCAATTTTTTATCTAGGATCATAGGAAATACAAATATTAACCTATCTTTGCCTTTAGATTAGTGAGCTTAGTTGAGTCATAAGGTGACCTTGGTATCAACGAGTACGTTCTTATTCCATTGGTAAGGACTCGGACAGTGGACTACTAGTATATAAATCACCGTTAAGCAGTAAGTGGGTAGAGTCTCAATGAG
Source organism: Tanacetum coccineum (assembly GCA_026074375.1). NCBI lineage: Eukaryota > Viridiplantae > Streptophyta > Magnoliopsida > Asterales > Asteraceae > Tanacetum > Tanacetum coccineum. Next base: position 7,429 of record BQNB010023570.1, read on the forward strand.
CTAGGGTTTAGTAAGAGCACCTTACTTAGATCCTAAGTTAGATGTATAATCAAATAAGGAAGCTTTATGCGGATCGGTCTAATTGTGGACAGAATTAGCGTGTGTATAGGTCTTAGGAAGAAGTACCGCCTAAGTCTAGGAATGACATGCCCTTCAAGATAAGACAATCATTGCACTAAATAAACAAACCTGCGTTTTATTGGATTATTCATGGTTGATACATTTTCCTTACATTAGTTCTTGACCGCTTTTCTATCGTTTTTTTATCTTCTTGTGTGTGTTTATTGCTTTACTTGTCATCAAAACCTTAGGTTAGATAAACAATAACCATGCTAGGCCTTCAGCTGAAACCCCACTATTTTTGTATTAGTTTTGGTTTAAACTTAGATAAAACTATAATAATTACTGATAGAATTAGGAATTAACATCTCGTCTATGATCGACATCCTACTTACCAACGAAACTACAATTGACCGGGTACACTGCCCGTTAAAGTGTTGTTTTTAGGTTAAGTCGGCAAAATATAAATAGTAAAACTTGATACATAAAATAACACCTACACAACGACACATCAAGTTTTTGGCGCCGTTGCTGAGGAGTGAAGTTGTTCAATTCTTGTTTATTAGTGTTTTAGGTTAGTTTAGTTTAGCTTAGATTAATTTGCATATTTGTGTGTTTGTTTTGTGTGTTTAATTTTTTGCATTGTATATTTTGCATATTGTGTGTTTGTGTGTTTTTTGCATTATTCAAAGTACGCTGTAATTTTTTTTCAAACCAATACGGCGTATTCGATTTATTGGATACGGCATATAGTTTTTTTCAAACCAATACAGCGTATTCGACTCTATCATCAATACGGCGTATTCAGTTCGCTGAATATGGCGTATTAAGCTTTTTGACCAATTTTCTTTCTAGGAATTTATTATAGGTTAAAATGGAAAACCCCATTCTATTATTGGAGGAGTATATCAGGCTTGAGGAAGGTGTATAACTGGGAAACTACTACGTATGGTAAGATCTGGGATAATGAAGACGTTCATGACCTCAGATCTGTTGAAACTGGATTCCCAGCTATAGTCTTTAACGACACATTAATATCTGAAGCAACACTCTCGTGTGAGCCTAAGGTAAGTTCTCTTAACAACGATGAAATTGACTTTAGAATATCATTTGACGAATCCGACGATGAAGATTACACGGTGATTTATGACAAAAATTCATTTTCCTATAAAATAATTTCTGTCGACGATTTGAAAACGGATTCAGAAAATGATAATGATAAAGTCAATATGCCTTCGTTTCCATCATCCAAGCCTACGGTCAGTTATTTTAATGATTTAGACTTCTTTAAAGATTTTGAGAATGAATTTCCAGCCATTGTTTACAATGATGCTCTAACGTCTAAATTAGATTTCTTAACTGAACCTACTGTAAGTCTTCAACATATTGATGAATTTAATTTGAGATGAAACATCGTTGTCCGAATGTGATGAAGATGAACAAAACATCTTATACTTTAATGATCTATTTCCTTTTAACGTAATTTACCCCGATGATTCAAAATCAGATAAGGACAATGATGATGATAAAATTGATATCAAACACTATTCGAGGGGTAATGTAATAAATACTGATGATGGTGCCTATGCACAAAGGTCAAATAAGCTTTTGGAAACAAGTCATGATACATCTAATAAATTTTTCAAAACTGAAACTTTTATCAAGGAATTAAATTTTAATATCATGACTTGGAATCATCTTAACAAAGGGATGTCATTCATTTTCCTAATCAAGAATTTGTATGTGCCATTTGGCATCCCGTTCGACCCCAAATTGTTTTATAAGGATGGGATTAAATTGGGGCAAGTCTAACTTAAAGACTTTTCTGTAAACAAAAGTGCTTGTCAGGAGACAACCCGAAATGTATTTTTAATTTTTTTATCGAGTCTGTCTTTCCAGACTGTCTATACGGCGTATCCAAACCCTACGGATACGGCGTATTGACCTTCTAGATGTTATCCAGTCTTTATTTTCAGCACAGTCTATACGACGTATTCATTAAATGAATACAACCTACAGGTATCAATACGGCGTATCATGGGGAATGGATACGGCGTATTGACTTCCTGTACAGTTTTAGGTTTTTATCCCGAGTCTAACCAGCGAATACACGGAGAAAGAAATTGCACTTGTTTTCTTATATCTTGCACAAGACCTTACTGAAAAGAAAACGACGACGTTGGTGGAGTATTTTTTGGAATCTAATGTGTGTTGCTAAGATTAAATCCTGCACTAACAACACACATTCTTGCTTATATACTCAACTTGGAGAATCTACCGAGCAAAATATCAGGGGAGTTTCTCATTCTAATTCTTTTAATTTCCGTTTGTAATGCTTTATCTATACAACGAGGACGTTGTATAATTCAAGTGGGGGGATGGGAATTAGAATGCATACTTGTCCTATTTTTCACACTAAAATGCTTAAATTATGCTCAAATTTAAAAAAAATTCAAGCATACTTTTGTGAAATTACTAGTTACATAACCCGCACACAATAACCCTTATTAGATATTATGAGGATTTAACCTTATCCGTTTCTAAATATTTACCCAAATTCTACAAAATATGAGTGTGCCGGTGATGTAGTAGACTTTAGAACCTGGCTTGGTATATCTATTCGAGATCACAGTGATGAGTACTATGAATTTAGATGGAGTAACTTGTTTAAATTGGTAAATTTCTAGGATTACAACCAAAAAGCCTATATATATTGTTTTATTAACTAACTACACTGGTTAGTTAAATCCCATATAAACCCTTTGTTTACTCTCATTTTAAGAGTAAAATACCCCTAGAAAAACCTGTAGAGCTAATCCTTTAGGAATAACACCAACTGTTTGTTTCGTTGCACCTTTACACCTTAGCCTACCCTGTTAGATTAAGTCCATTTATCAGTTGCTAATTGCTTAAAGTATAAAGTGCGTATTTCCCGAGTCTTGTGTAATTTTCTATCTTTGTTATGATTGGGAAGAAATTTGCACATTGCAAATGGGAATGTATAAAGTAGTCAAAACTCATGTATTTTTACTACCATCACAATTATTGGTACGTCCGAAGAATGAAGAATTATCGAAGGAATTATTCGAAGTTATTATGATCGTGAAGATGGTGAAATTACACCGAGATTCGTAGTTATGTATTGTAAAAAAATGAAAAAATTAGAAAAATCGCAACAAAAAAGAGGAGGAAAGTTTAAAGATAATCATTTCGCAAAAGCTTAAACCGAAGGAATTATATGAAGGATCGATTATTCGTTGATAAGTCTTATCAGTCAACGATGTAAAGTTTTGTTTAAAATAGTAGATATCGCCACTTGTCTTGTAAAAGTATGTAAAGTATGGGATGAACTTGTCTTGTAAAAGTATGTAAAGTATGGGATGAATGGGAAGTTGACCGTTACGGGAACGCCAAATTAGGTTGTTGTTTTTGATCAATGATCAAGACGTTTGTGTATATAGTTGTGTCTTTATCATGGTAACGGTCGGGAAAAGTGTCTAGCAACTTATGCCTTATTTGTTTTGAACTTAGTCTATTTGTTTCGTAATTTTTATTTAACAACAATTTATTTCCCTTTCCTAATTATTAACCCTAGGTTTTACTCGAATGAGGATGTGATCGAGTCATGCATGTCTATTATGTCGTTACGGTCATGTATGCGTGATTCAGCTGCCTTGTTGGTTTATTACTTTTGGTGAAA
>BQNB010023570.1:12111-31594 GCA_026074375.1 Tanacetum coccineum
AGTTTGGCTCACGCATGGGCTCGACACTTGTGTCGCGTTAGCGGCCTGATGCACTTATTACAACGAGTCGTGTCTCCGTCCCAAATTCGTTATACGAGTAGTTTAAATGAATGATCAAGATCCTCTCAAGTTATGGTCAAACATGATTCATCATGTTAGTCTTATTGTGAGAGTTAATGAATAAGTGGGCCCATGTTTTTTACTAAAAGAAAATGTTTTATGTACTTATCTTATTTGTGATTGGTGAACATGATCTATCATGTTTGACTATAACTTGAGAGGATCTTAATCCTTAAATGAACTATGTGTTTAGTGAAAAAATTCGCATTTTCATATCATATTATTGACATGTTTTAAGAAAAGTTTACTCCAACAAAGGGTTAAAAATAATCTCAATTTACTTAAATTGGTCAACATATTATTGTGGACCAACACTATGACAAAGAACCAAAATAACTTGTTTTACAAAATAACATGAAGTTATATTTTTTTTTAGTATGTTCAAAGTGACCACATGGGTAAAAATATATGAACCCAAAAAAAATTACTGTAGTAAAAAATACCGCGCGAAGCCAAAATATGATGTTAAATTTTGAGCAGCAAGTAAAACACATTTTTTGCTTTTATGCAATTTATTACTACGTACATTACCTAGCATGAAATGTATTGGATTGGATCAAATGGTCAGAAGTGGACATGGGAAAATCAGAAGTTAAATTCAAGATGATAGGTAAGGCACTTAGTTCTATGTTATTTTTTTCGCTACTTGACCTACTTGCGTTACTAGTATCTTGTTCATAACTCATAAGAAAAACGATAACGAAAACATATAACGTTAGATTAAAAGGGACTACAATAGTCAGTCCGACGTATGTATAAGTTCTAAAATCGCGAGAGACGAGTATAGAATAAGGTCGTTCACAATCGCGTGTATGTTGGGTTGTCACCAAAGTTAAAACGAGCTATACACCCTGAGCTAATATAAGGGGCCAAATTAACCATTAAACGAGGATATTTGACTTAGAAAGTGAATACTTCCATAAGCTCGTGTGACAAACAAAACTTATTTTATAAGCAAGCTTATTTTAGTAGTCGAAGCCTATATAAACACCTAAAAGCCTGTTCAATACACGGGCGAAATGAAAAGTTACAGGGCTTATCGGAAACAAACATGAGCTTATGCTTATATTTTTTATAGCCAGCTTGAACCCAATGGAGATTTAGTTGACTAGTTGCTGAATGGGATTACAAGGAGCATTGAATTTTGATCAGTCAAACTTATCTTATCCACACCATAAAAGTTACATGCATCCAATCACATTTTTCTAAAGTCTTGATTACAAAACATATAGCTCATTTTAATTTAATTTGAACATTTAAGTTTGAGAATTGAAAAGTGTGCAAAATTATGTGCATTAACCAATGTTTGTCTAATGAGAATAGATGTATTAGTCCAATAGACTATTTAGTTCATAATTGTGTTGTTCTAAAACGTTAAGAATCAGGGACGAAACAAGAACACAAAGTCATCACTATGTACACTTACGAAAAATTAAACAAGACTACATGCACAATTTTTTAGGACCAGGTGATTGTCGTTGGGGGTTGACTTAATTGCTGAACAGGGCTAGAAGCCATCCTCGGTTGGGATCTTTTGGGACGACATAGCTCTTGGAACAAAAAATTAGAATACCTTGGAAAATAAGTTCCCTAATTCGGTGCTGTAAATACGTATCATATGTTAATCTGCAATTGTAAATTATGTACTAAATTTGTTTGATAAGGCATGTGATCTAGTTCGGCCATTGGTATAGCTTGATTACATCTATCAATTTAACCATGTAAAAGTATGTGATCTAATATGGTAGTAACAAACTCAAACTTATATATTTGCTTAGCCCATCAGGCAAACCAGCTTAAGTATTAGCAGAGTTGTCATCATGCATACTTGATGAGTCCATCACAGCCAAGCCCATCTCTGCTCTCTCTTTTCGCGCTGCCAACATTCGTTTCGTGGATTTGTAGAACATTGCATATAGCACTAGTTGTATTATACCCAGAAGTGCTCCGATTCCATTTGGTACCTGAACAACAGTCGTCCAAACGATACTTCTAAGATACAAGTATTAATTACATATGATTACATAGATGCGTAAATTAAAATGGGTTAGATAACAACTCAAATCTTGTAGTACAAGTAAAATGTAATCGGGTTGAGCTGTGTCGGGTCAGCAAAACACGGGAAGCCCTTTAAGTCCAATCACAATTAATTAGTGATTATGTTTACTATGATCACAAAACTATATTATTAGGATACTAAGCTAATTATATACGAAGTACAGTAAGTTAAGACGTTGTATGCATGAATCTTACTCTAAGATGAAAAGCAAAGTGGTACATGTAAATATGAACAAAAAATCCTGGTATAACCTTCAAGCTACTCCGAGTCATATAACATATGTGAGACGCTACTTAGCTTGTATAAAATGCAAGGGCATGGGGGAATATAAGATGCTTACTTCTATGAAGGGATCGAACGGGAAAAAGGCATACAAAGACCAACTTAGACCGTTACAGAAGCTAAATAATGATAGTAGAAAAGGCATAAACTCCACACTTTTGGTTGTAATCACCAGTTTCTGCAATTTATGCACCAGAACGTCAATTAGCGCATGCATAACAATGTAACATAATTAAACATGATAATTAGCTTCTATATGTGTAATTGTGTATATGTTGATGTGACATACCATGACCGATAATGGTGAAGCATACATAAGGATATTAGCCACAAGGCCTATGCTCCCAACTATAGTTGAACGCATTTGTGTCGTATCCACCATAGTTAGCATGAATAGCACAAGTATACCAATGATTAAAATCTCGAGTAGCACCATCAATGCTACTTTGAATCTCTTTTTTGGATCAGAATATGTGAGAAATATGACCAAGTAACAGGCCTCAATCACGACCCCAGCTCCATTAGAAATGACCACGAGTAGGCTATTCGGTTGCACAAATGGCATTCCATATAACACCCATACTCCACAGTTGAAAAAAGAAGCTAAGTATGGTACCGGTGAATATTGTTCTACGCTTCGTTTTTTCCATATAATGTAAAATGTTGGTCTTAAAAACAAAAAATATTCCAACTATCAAACGCGATGCTGATTATTAGATTCATATGTGCTAAAACTGAATTAATTCTTAGTTAATAAAAATCTTACATGGTTGACAAGAACAATGTGATTGCAGAGATGTTTCCTGTTATGAACAAATAATTTCAACGTTAGGGGGTCTTTGTTTAAGCTTATATGTGGGCTTATGAGCTTATTTAATTTCGCCTTATATTTCATAAGCCCCAATATTTCGGCTTATTTTGAGACTTATGGGCTTATATAAGTTTATCATATCATAATAAACTTATATAAGCCCACAAGTCTCAAAATAAGCCGGGAAATTGTGGCTTACGAAATTAAGCCGAAAAACAAAAAAGCTTAAACAAACACATACGAAAACAAATAAAGTTCATAATATGGACATTTTGTTATCAGCTGAATATATATACATCCAAAAACATGGTTAAAACTTATAATCTCTAAACACTCAAAATAAGAAGTATTTATATAAGCACTCATAGTTTATATGCAAATTGCATTTGAAGAGCACACCTAAGACACCAAGTGCTGTACGGACTGCTTCTTGAGGTACCATGGTTGAGAGAGCTAGTTTGCAATTAAGCTTATTTCTTATTTCCTTCAAAGGTGATCATGCATGTTATTTATAGATCATATGATAATATTGTGAAAAGACATAACCACCCATACAAGATTTTTACGTAGGAAGCTGCACAATCAATGCATGCAAGATTTTTATTAGAAAGTATAGATAGTGTATAGCTCATTAAACAACATAAATGTGCGTACCTAATATGTAAATAAGCGGGCTGGCCAAGCAACTGAGTCTAAACAAATTTTGGGTCGTGTTTTAGTTGATTCACTTAATCCATCTATTGCAAATATTGTGTCCACCCGTTTAAAATTTTTAAAAAGGTAAAAAGGCGTATTATGAGTTAAACATGTCGACATGCCAATCCGTTTCTCATGGCAATTTATTAAATGAACAAGAAAAATGGGTTAGGTTATTCCGACCCGTTAACCAAAATTGACCCAAATTACCACCCTTAGTAATGTGTGTGAGTATTGCACATTAGGGTGGTAATTAAATTTGGGTTATTGTTCGCGGTTTAGTTCAACCTAAACTAAAACAACCCATCTAAGTAATTGTATGTGTTAACCGTGCCCACTCAAACTCGTTGAAACATGCCCTAATACGTCCCATTTAACCGATTTTTCTGACAGGTAAAACATGATAAATAGGTTAAACGGGTTGGCGTGTCAGTTCCGTTCAACTAACCCATTATTACTTCGATTTTATAAAAACTTAAAACACATTTCCGGTTAGATCCATTCAAGTCTCAAACGCTACATGTTCAATAAACATGTAAAGAGATTAACCCTAACTTGACCCGAAACCTGTTTAACATTCACCCACTTATTCTTGTATTTGTTTCGTATCAGGAATTGCTACCTACGTTATATCGTCGAGTGTCCCAATACTCCCCCATATAACTGTTAAATCTCGCCATTGCTAACCTTATAGGTTAGTTAGGATATCTCATGTACAACGACATATATCCAATTATTCTGGCAACATTTACGTAACAAATATGTCTGCATTTAATTTATGCTTATGAATTGAATGGTATTGTAATTGTTAACGATTTTGTAAGTTCACTAGGTGACTTTAATGATTAGGTATCTAGATCAAATAAACGTTAATTTAACAAACAAAAGAAACAAAGTTGAATGACAAAATATTTAAATGTACATTAGGTTTTATGATTTAACTTTAGAATTTTATAGAAATGTTTGTAATATTTAGTTCCAATAATTTAGAATGTAGTATAATTTTATTTATTTTGGACAATATACTCAGGGACGGAACCAGGGAGTGTCCCGGGACACCTATGGAATTTTGCGACGTAGTGTTAATTTTTGTAAAAAACCTCGATTTTTTCTAAGTGCACCTAGTCCTAAAAAATTGTGTTCTTCGTTTCATATAATTTTTCGCAAATGCACATAGTCCAATTGTGTCTTAGTTCCGTCCCTGAATATACTAGCAAATAAATTTTGTTTTTTGTACCAGAAATGTTATTCGAGGAGAAACTAATCAAAATATCGTGCCTTACAAACAAAACGATGATAATCCGAGTCTTGGCTTCAGTTTTTAACAAAAGAAAATGATCGTTCATATAAAATCCGAACATCGACCAACAACATATAGCAAACTTAAATCGACTAGTCACAATTTACCGAAATATCTAACTTATTAAACTATCATACTCGTTCGTACGTACATCGAATATACGAGTGATTTTTCTTCCTAGATCTCGTATAACATATACTCCGTACTAATAACTTTTAAAACTTAGAAAAGACCAACATATACCTTCTATTACAATATTTATAAAACCGATGGTTATGTTACAAAGGAAATGATTAGAAGAACTAAAGATTTAACTAATCTCATATGCTTAATCATGTCTGTCAGTATTTTATTGGTTTGTAAAATACTAACACGCATGTTTAAGCATAAAATTAAGCACATATTTAGATTCCCTTATCATTAATAGGCTGGTAAAAAGTAAAAACATAGTCAAGACTCAAGAAGTTAAAACTTTTTAATTTATATTAAAATTTTTTCTTTTTTTAAATTTATTTTAATTTAATTATAATATAAAAAATAAATTAAAAAAATAAAAATTAATTTATTTAATTTAAATAATAAACAATATTTAAATTTAAAATATATTTAATAAAAATAAAAAAATTAAAATAAATATATAATATAAAATAGAAAAAAAAATAAAAATTATAAAATATCAAATATTTAAAGTCAAGACTCAAGAGTTAAACTTTTATTTTCTTGGCACATGGTCTCTTTTAATAAGCCCAATAAAACTGGCTTTTCGTTTTAGGCCATTGCCTATCATTTAAGCATTAGCAACATTGTCATTGTGCATTGTGGATGAGTCCATTACAGCCAAGCTCATTTCTGCTTTCTCTTTTCTAGCAGCCAACATTCGTTTTGTTGATTTATAGAAAGTTGCATATAGTATGAGTTGTAGAACGCCAAGAAGTGCTCCGATCCCGTTAGGTACCTAACAGAAAATCGTCCGAAACATGTAAGCTAGAAACATTGATTAGAGACGACAAAATGCGCGCGTGAAAAGAATTTACTTACCCCGATGAAGGGGTCAAATGGAAAAAGGGCGTACAAAAACCAAGATAGGCCGTTAGAGAAGCAGAACAACGAGAGCAGAAAGGGCATATACTCGACACTTTTAGTTGTGATCACTAGTTTCTGCATTATATGCACCCACAAATTAAGCCAATTAGCCCATAACAATGAAACACAAACTGACAATTAATTCTAATATACGTGACGTACCATGACAGATAACGGTGAAGCGTACATAAGGATATTAGCGGCTACACTTATACTCCCAACAATAGCTGATCGTTTTTGTGTAGTGTGCACCAAAGTTAGCACAAAAAGGACGAGCCCGCCAAAGGCTATAACTTCAACTAGCACAGCCAATGCTACCTTTATTCTCTTTCTCGGGTCACAGTACAAGAGAAAAATGACCAAGTAGACGGCCTCAATCACGACCCCAGATCCATTGGTGGTGATCACGAGCAGGCTGTTCGGGTGCACAAATGGCATTCCGTATAGCACCCATAATCCACAGTTGAAAAAAGAAGCTAAGTATGGTACCGGTGAATATTGCTCTACACTTCCTTTTTTCCATATAGTGTAAAATGTTGGTCTGAGAAAAAACATAAATATTCGACTCAAGTTAGAATTTTCGTATTTTCAATTCCGAAACAGAATCACATGTCTACAAGCTGATAAAAATCTTACACAGTTGACAAAAACAATGTGACTGAAGTGATGTTTCCTGTCATTGAACAAACAAAATTTAGACATATAACGAACGAAACACAAACATTATGCTTTTACAGGGCTGTCTCGTGGATTTTAGTGGCCCGTGCCATTATCACAAAGAGGCCCTTACATATGTAATGAGTAGTGCATGAACTAATTAAAGTCTCATATCGTGTGTGTGTGTGTGTATAATAGAAGTTGATGAAATTTGGTGGCCCTTGTAAAGCGGTGGCCCTGTGCAATCGCACCTCTTGCGCTCCCCTAAAGACGGCCGTGATGCTTTAAACTTGTCGATGTTATTAGCTAGCTTGTGTATTAGCAAATTCATATATAAGACTATGCAAAAATTAAACTAAAATTAGACTTATAAGAAACACGTAAACCGGTTTATAAATATGCTTATTGCATTTGAAGATCGTAGTACCTAAGACACCAAGTGTTGTACGAAGAGCTTCTTCAAAACCCATGATCGAGACTGAACTAGAAGCTACTGGTTTCGCATGCGTTTTTGTTTTTCTTTCCTTTTGAATGGAATAAGACCACAAATTTATACTAGATCATATATGCTTCTATGTAATGACATAACTAGCCTTGTATGCTTCGAGTCAATTCATCTTTAATGGTAACAAAAAGAAATATTGGGCTAGCAAATTCCATGTGTTTTTGTCTTTTTCCACTCTTTATAAAGTTTAATTTAATACACAACAAAATTTATCATATTTGGACTGACGATTTGTATACACCATTGAATGTGTCGAGGTGAATTTACTCGTTCTGTACCATATATCATACTCGTAAACGTTTAGTTGATTAGTCAAGAAGGGCTTTTAGAGAAATAAGTCATGAGTTTTATCCCAACTCATGGCTAAAAGGTCACCGGAAGAATTGCTCATTGCTTGGGGCTTGGTCTTTGAAAAGAGTCAATCAGCATCCAAAAAGTTGCACGGGGTCAAGGTTTCTCCGCCAATTTAAACCTTTAAGGAACATTTGTGAAACTTTGTTTTACTTTCATTGACAATAATCTCACTTTCACCAATGATGAAAATAACCTCTCTATTTTAGTTGAGTTTCATGAACAGTTATTAACAACTTGCAAAGTTTTCCTCTTCTGTTACATTCGATTACATTAACAGTCCTTATGTTAAATATATGACTGTTTATGTAACGGAGATTTACATGTATATATATATATCTTTACGCTATGTTTCTGAGTTTATCTTTTGGAGTGAAAGAGAAAGGCTTGGTATGACAACAAAAGAGAAAATTGTGTTCATGAGATTTTTTAGGAGAAGAAAAGAAAGTAAAATACAGTGAATTACACTAAATTTACTCTTTTAATTTCTTCCTAAGTTGGGATGAAACGAAGTGAAGTTGATTTTAAAGTCTTTTTTTACTTACATCATTTCTTTTCTTTTCAACTTGGGTACACAGTACAAAAAATAATTTTTTTATTCCTCTTCTCTTTACCTATTGCTTATAGAGATGATCTTGAGTTAAATTTAAAGATTATTTGTGTTACAAAATATTAATAGTTCATTTAAGTTATCTTTTTTAAAAAAAAAATGTCTAGAATTTCAAATTTTAATGAAAAGAAATTCAAGTAAAGATAGTAGTAATTATTTATAGATTACTGAAACTAAAGAATACTTATTTTTAATTACTAGTAATTTTTATCTTGTTCAACGCACATATAAATGATAAAGAGGCGGGGTTTTTTATTCCTTTTTTTCTGGAGGGAGGGAGGGGAGGGCTGGCCATCGCGATTCTCAAACCCGTTTACCATAACTCGGCTCAAAGTCGCTCTGTTCCTCAATGGGGATCTTATCGGGGCACCGCATTGGGGGCGAAATGCTCCCTAAACCCGCTTTGTTCTTTATTAGGGTGTCCTCTTTGGTTGTGATGTTCCATCGAACCCACACTATTTCTATACAATGATTATTTTTTCATCATTAATTAACAACGTGATTTCATGCTAAAATATGAAAAATCGAGAGCCCACTAAATGTTGGATAATAAAATTGATCTACTAACAATACTTACAAGCTCTATGTTTTCTTTAGGGGTGGCAATTTCTGACCCGACACGAAACCCGACCTGAAACCGACACGAAAATTAGCAGGTTTGGGTTGAGTCTAATAGATTTTGGGTCGGGTTTGGGTCGACCTATTTGACCCGTTTATTAAACAGGTTAGGTTTGGGTTGAGAATAAATTAAGCGGGTCGACCCGTCAACCCGTTTAAGATTTTTTCTAAAAATATAAATTATTTATATTTTATTATATGTGTTAAATGGGTTAAACAGGTCGACCCGCAAACCCGTTTAACTTGTTTAACCCGTGTAATATGCCAACTTTTGTATATAAAACGGGTTAGATGGGTCAACCCGAAACTCGTTTAACCTATTCAACCCGTGTAACCTATTTAACCCGCCAACATAACTATATATATGGGTTAAATGGGTCAGGTTTGGGTTATGTGTAAACATTCGCTGCTCATCATATAATCATACCGTGGTCCTCCCGGAGACAGAGTGCCTTCGCTGCTAGCATCTAGTGCAATTTCTTCATCGGATAGTGGAATGGCTTCATTTCGTTGCACCTCGTCATCCAAGACATCTCCTTCAAATTCTAAGGGTATTTCAAGAGGGCATTTGTCTTGTTTACGCTCTTGAGCGTCCACGTGATCCTTTAAACACATGCACATCTCTAAAGACGCCGGAGTGAGTCTTGTTCTTCAGATTGACAACACCCTCCCACTTGTTGAAAATGCGGATTCAGAAGCTACCAGAAAACTGTACCCTTATTATATTCCCTGGCCATGGCGGCGATAGAACGTGGAAAACATGTTTCCTTTCTTTCCAAAAACCCATGACATAAAACCTTGCAAACTCTTTGGATGATGGGGGGGAGAAGAAGTTTGACAAATCCGAATTGACATAATCGCGCCTCATATTACGCTAGACATTGAATGGATCATTCCCTTACCTTTTTTTTTTTGTATGTGCTTTAAAAAACCGTTTTAGCAAACGTCTATAATTATTTTCCGCCACTCACCCTTCGAATGAAGTAGCCCACCACTTGTTTGAGATTGATCGAGTTGGGTTCCACATATTTTGTATAATAAAGATTAAAACAGAACTTCCAAGATTCATTAAAATAACTTTTGACTTATGTTGTAAAACCATCGTCAAAAAAACCTCCAAATCCGTACTTAACACTCGATCGACTTCGATCCCTTTAAGCGTTAAAGTGTAAGGACTTTTATCAGCATTTTAAACAAGGCTCCACCCATTTGAGGAGACAGAAACTTTTCGAAAGAAATGACCCGCTTCATCATTTGCCAAGTACCGAGTTCAATCCAATGTGCGGTAACACACATGTAAGAACCGGGCACCCCATGAGGAGCAGACTATACATCCGTTGTTAGGTTGACACAAGCATTTATGTTACCAAAACTATCAATTATTACTTGTTTAGCCGCTAACCATAATTTCATTGCATCACGTTTGAGAGTAGAGCGACTTACAAGAGTGTATCTTGGTTGCCAGTGTTGTAAATATCGGCCTTGGCGGCCGATATATCACGGATATAATCGGCGTATCAAGGGGTTCGACCGACACAGAATTGTTTCACTAATCGTGCAAAAAAAATCGGTTTTGGTCAATATCGGTCAAAATCGAGATACAAATCGTCAAAATCGTACAAATCTGTTCAAACCTTCGGTTAAATTAATAAAAATCGTCAAACTTTTTTGATTGACTTTAAAAAAAGGGATTTTTTAGGGTTTAAATAGATCTGGAAATTATAATTTGCGCCCATTCAATACTCGACATATGGGCCACCACCTCTCCACCCCTCCACTCCCTTCACGTTTCAGCGACTCCATCACTCTACCTCCCCACCTCCGGTGACTCCACCTCCGCGACAACCACCGTCCGCGACACCACACCGCATGTAAGATATTTTTTTTATTTAAATCCTTCAATTAAAATTTAATTGAATATATATTCCTAAAGTAATTGTTACAACAGGCATAAATTTTCTAAATGTTAGAAATTGGGGGGTCCACTTACATATCATTTGATTCAAATATATCATATCTTAATTGGTTATAATTGAATAAATTTTCTAGTAGTGATTGGTCTACTCTTAATAAATTGAATATATAATAATATCAACAGGTTTTACAAATGATTTTTAATTCTAATTTTAAAAATCTCATCTTTAATAGTGTCTCATATGATGTAATTCATTTACATCGAGGTCTGAGATGCATCCGGATCAGCAGCATCAGCTAGTGTACCATCTAGTGTACCATCTGTTGAGTCAACTTTTGCCGGTGCTAAAAGAAAATCGAAGGATATTGGTTGGGAGTATGGTGTAATCCCGGACACAAGTAACCCGGATAGAATCAAATGCACATTGTGTGGGAAATTGATCAGTGGGGAGGAGGGTTACAAGATCGAAACAACATATAACACAAATTGCAGGACAAACTACGTCATGTGTAAAGGCCACCAAAGAGGATCAATTGAAATGTCGGAATGCTATTAACGAAGGGAAGATGAAAAAGCAGGCTAAAAGACAACGATGAAGCCATAAGATCAGAGGTGAGACTTGATAGTAGTCTTGAGGATGATGAAGTACATGATCATAGCATGAAGGAACCAAGTTTTTTTGGCCCCATGGATAATTTTGCAAATATAGTAAACCCCGAGCAGTCTTTAAAGAGGGGGAAGGGTAAAAAAGTTGAACTTAGCAATGCTATTCTGAAAGAAAGAATGTGGTAGACAAAGAAATACGTTGCTAGGTGGGCATATGAATCTGCGATTCCTTTTCACGCCTTTGAAAAGGATAGCTTCAAAATGTTGTTGGAAGTGGATGGCCAATTTAGACTCGAGCTTCCACCTCCTACTAGATATGAGTTGAGCACCCCACTTCTAAAGGAAGAGGTTGAAAGAACAAAAAACTTGGTGAAAAGAAACGAAAAAGAATGGAAAGAGATGCTCGTTATACGGATGCATGTCTGACCGAAAGAGTAGGAGCAATAAAATTTATTGTAACTCAAGGATGGGTAATTTTTTTATCTTCCAAAGAATGTCAGGGGTGAGCGCATACAAGCGAGTACATATATGAGTATGTGGATGCTTGCATTCAAGAAGTTGGGGCCGAACATGTTCAAATTGTGACGGACAATGCCTCCAATAACATGGGAGCAGCAGCGTTGCTTAAAGTGACGACACCAAAGATTTTTTGGACATCTTGTGCGACGCATACCATTAACCTTATGCTTGAAGGTAATCTGTTATAACTTATAGTTATGTTTCAAGTTTATAATCTGTTTATATACTTTTTATAACATATTGTTAATAATCATATTCTGTTAACAGAAAAAGTGTTTAATTAAATTTCTGTTTTATAACAGATGGTTTTATAAACTGTTTTATAACAGGATTTAGTTTATAAGCTGTGATGATGGTTTATAATCAGTTTAATAACAGAATGTTTTAATTTATGTTTACCAAGGTATTGTGCAACTTCCCAAGGGTTTTTTTATTAATTAAGAAAAATCAATAGATCAAGCAAAGAAACTAACCATCTTCATTTATTCTCTCCATAAAACATTGGCTATGATGAGAGATTTTCCACAAGAGAAAGATATTGTCCGACCGGAGTGTTCAGTGAGATTTGATTTCCTTTTCAACTTTACAAAGTGTTGTCCGAAAACGAAGGATCAGATTAAACCTATGTTCTCTAGCACCAAATGGGAAGAGTGTAGATTTTTTCCGGTAGAACCAAGTAAAGGAAAGCCTTTGCAACGGTGCTAAGTACCAGCATTTTGGGGCCCGTGTCACACTATGATTGAAAGTGTTTTACCCCTTATTGGTCAAAGTCCTGTCTAATGGTAGATGCGGATTGGAAGCCGTCAATGGGTTTTGTTTATGGGGAGTTGATAAAAGCAAAGGAAGAAATCAAAGGGGTTTTGGATAATAACAAAAAGCTTACGAGTCTATCATAAAAATCATAAAGAAGAAGATGAAAGGTAGATTGGATACGGTTTTTCATTTGATGCCTATCTTTTAAAGCCTTATTATATCAATAAGGTAAACGGAAATCCAACATGATCCCGATGTACCCGATTGCGTTCCTTGCCTTTTTTGAAACAAACTAACTTGCTAGGATATTTAGATATGCAACTGGAAGTGACAAATCTGGAGAGCAAAAAAAATGTTACAAAACCAAATGATAGATTTGGTAAGGAGCTTGCAATTTACCTCAAAGTGAAGTGAAATAATGAAAATATGATCCGGGTAATGCAACTATCTAATATATGCTTTCATTATTATTTTACTAAAAAGTGTTGTAATTTTCTTCATGAACTATCTGATATTTTACTTAAACTTAGATTTTACTTAATTATTTCTTTTATTACCTTTCAAAATTGTAGCAAATGGTGGGAACTTTTTGGTGGTGCTACCCTTAATTGATAAAGATTGCAATGATGATTCTTTCGATAACTATAGTTCATCGGGTGTGAAAGAATTGGAGCAACGTATGAAGGGTTCGTAAGACTTTATTTAAATTGTAATTATATATCGTTATATTGCATATTTTTTAACACTTTGTTCTTTTAACTTTGTAGATACATACAAAGAAAAGAAATAAGTTGGAGGCGAGTAAATTGAACAATCTTGTTTATGTTCAATTCAACTCTAATTTTTTATGTCGGAAAAGCCAAAGAGAAAGCGAGGGATGTTGAAGTGTTATTATCAACGCTAGTAACATGGGCTCAAGAATGGATTTTGATGTGATGAGGGAGAGATGAAGAAGTTGAGGTTCAAATCTAGAAGCACAATGGGAAAGTGATTGGATGATAGCTATTGAAAGCTTATGATATCTACAACACCCCGACAAAGTTCTAGAACTACAACTAAACATCTCAAAGAGAACTTTTGACGAAGATTCGAATCACGGAGTGAGGAGGTAGTTTATGAAGAAGGTGAATACGAGTCGGATGGAGCTAAAATCATAGAAGGTTGCGGAGATGAAGATTAAAAGACGATATAACTATTATAATTATGGTTTTAATGTTTTATTTAAGTATATTAAACTAGTTGTGGACTTATGTCTTATGGTTTTGTTAGAATATTGCTAATATATATTTTTGTAAAATTAATTTTGTTATAATTAAGGGTCTCCGCCGAGAAACCGATAAATCGCCGCCAAGACCGATTTATCGCTTAAAGGTGGTCGACCGCCGAGCGATATTTACAACACTGTTGGTTGCATAGTGTTCTGGAACACTCTCGTTGTTTGCTCGTGGTCAAAGTGGTTGAAAAGTAATGCTCGTTGAATCACCAAACCCGCGAATTGTTCACGAAGATAATCCGGATCGTACCTGAAAACACTCCCATCTCGAGCTATAGACCGATTTTGCCCCGCGTCTGGTTCTTCTGAGCCTTTATTACTTCACAATGCTGATGAGTGATATGATTCCCTCAACGTCTGGATTGGCCCCTGCGTTAAGAAAGAAAGCAATGCTGCATGAGCTTTTTGCGAGATTGTCGGTCCATTATGCAAAGATTGAAGTCTTTCCAAATCTTGGGGGGGTATTTTTTTTCATTGGTTGATTTAATTAAAAAATTTCACAAATTGTCGGTGCCTTGTTGAACCAACACCAAACACCGTGTATTAGGCGAATGCGGATTCACTTGCCATTGAAAGAAATTCGGTTTTGCTTTGGATAATTTTTTTTTGCTTAGGATTGTATTGTAAGTTGTGATTTGAACTCTAACACAACACATCAATTTATAATCATTAAAAGTGCTAAATAACAAACACTACACCCAAGAAGTCAGAAAAACACTCCTTCACGGGTCCCCCCACGTTTTAAAAGCTTAATATTCGAAATTTGAAAATTTTGTATAGACTCCCGATCGGTTCGGGTTGAAACCGGTTTTTGGAAACCGATTTTCCAAACCGGTCATAAAACCGGTTGAAACCATGAAAAACCAAACCGGTTCCAAACCGCCGGTTTGGCCAAGAATCGAAACCGGTTTGGTCAAAACCGGGGTTGACCGGTTCGGTTTTATGGTTTCAAACCGGAACCGGTTTTTAAACCCGGTTTTTTTGCACCTCTACTCCTTTGAAACAAGAATAAGAAAAAAAGAATCAAGAAAATGTTTTTGGACTTATACAGTGGGCCATGTTTGATACATGTCAATCTTATGTTAAGTTGAATCACTTTTCAAAAGGCTTGATGATTTGTTTCGACCCACACATGATTTACATTGAGCCCACATGAACACATGATGCATTACCAATTCACCAGCATACCAGTTTTGGGAAGAAGACAATTTGCTCTTAAATGTTTGCTTTCTATTACTTCTCTATTCTAATGAAATGAGAAAATTATGCCAGATATCTAAAATAGTTTAGGCAAGTGATTAGACATATTAAGGTAAAGTAGAGACATAATAATATAGATCTCAACAGTCAATAGTTCAAGGAAAATCAAGACCATTGAAAATGATCAAGTATTTGAGGATTAAGATGTATTGATTCTGATAACACGAAAACGACATACATATCATGTAACCAAAGACAAAATGTTAGGAAGAGGTATAGAAGAGCATGATGTGGTGGAAACAACTATATTGTCGTGGTTGCTTTCAACGATCCAATCGTCACCCTATGTTCATTCGATCTTTCATTTCGAAGATTGGCATATTCATCTTTGATGTAACCTTGAATCTAATTCCGAAAAAGTCGTTCCTTCTAACATCATTTTCGTTTCCCTAATACATATGTTAACAATTATTGAGTAATGTTTGACTGTTTGTATGTAGTAAGCAACTAAACTGTAATCGATTTTAATGTTATCAAGCATGTTTTTACTTGAGAAATCGTCCATGGCATTCAACTATAATGCCCGTGTAACTAATGTGTAGATTTAAACACGGGCAAATGCTCACCCTGCCCCTAATGTCTCCGTCAAAGGATACAAACAAGCTGTAAATAATAAGTAAATATGAAATTTAACACCTGTGTTGGATTTTTCACGACTTTATTTGAGTGGAAAATAATTGAAAGATTTTGATGGTATATGCATAATCTCTTTATGGATATAGCCAATAAACTTTTGACAACCTTTGATTCAGAAAAGCAAATATAGAGAATGGTACTTAGCATATGTGTCCGAAAAATAAAGGGAATTTGCTATTTGTGAATTTTAAACTCCCTACTAAAACATAAAAATGGTAGCAATATCAAATCAACCACCATTTTCACCTCATTTGTAAATCAAATTATTTCACGTAAACGTATGTTTGTGCGCAAGGATTAGTTATTGTTGTTGATTAGCTAGGCTTCCAAAACGCCCGACCTTTAAATCATCAAGTAGTATCTATTTCGACTTTTTAGTCATCACATGTCACGATCTTACTTTCCGAAAAATACCTACCGCCTCTGCTCATTATCATCATCTTTTATACGAGAACTTTACTTTTTCTTGGTGTCGAAGACTAATTAGTTGTCATTTTTATGGACATACATATTAAAAAGATGGTCCTAACATATTGAAATGAACGACCTTCAATTGTATTCCTAACTAATATTCTTTTTTGCTTCATCTTGAAGAAGTAGGCATTTTGGTCGAATCTCGTTCACAGTTGATGTTTTCTTCTTTATGGTTTTTGTGGGTGATCAGTGTGCTTAACTAACATCATTACCTAAACAGTAAGTTGATTGAGAGACCTAGAATGTATGTCTACTTTTATGTGTAAACATAGGGACTCATTTTTCTGCAAAACAATAAAATAACAACACACATGTTTAAACATAAAATTACTTATATTTTTAAGCGCCTCAATCATATATATAACCTCAACGTATCATATATATTCATATGAAGTAGACTATGTGATGAATTCATTCTGTTAAATGATAGAAACCCCCTATGTATTATATTCCATTAGTGATGTTAGATTACAAAGCTTGAGAAACTTAAAACCCTAATGAACCCTAAGCCCACAAACCAGGCTTACGCTTAGTAATATATCATCTTATACTTCCCCGCAATCCGAGCGGCGAAATCGCGAAAGTTCGAATTGAATTAAAAAACTAAAAACATTAAAGCCATACTAAATTGTTGATGAAGATATCTGATAACAAGCGGCGACTGATCTTCAAACAGCAACAAGTATAAACATGCAACAAAAGCAAAAACATTAAACCGAACATAACTAATTGTTGGAAAAATCCGTCAACATGCGAAGACAATAACCGATAACAGCAACATCTTGACGAGCTTCTTTTTAATTATCTATCTTACAGGAGAATAAATCAATGTATCCTTTTTTCGTATATCACACACCATCAACATAAAATCAAGTTAGATGAGGAATTGAAAATCAAGTTAGATGAGGTACGACAATAAAGAAAAGAGAAAGAAAGAAAAAATAAATAAGAGATATTTATGATTGACAGGGTGGTATTGAGGCGGCTCAACTTAGCCAACTAGGTTTTGAGATCAGACCCGCTCTAATATCATGTTGAATGATAGAAACCCTGTAGGTATTCTATTTTGTTAATGAGGTATTTATAGATTATAAAACTTGAGAAACCTAAAACCCTAATGAACCTAAGCCCATAAACCAGGCCTTTGATTAGTAATATATCCTCTAATACATACCGCACACATTGAGTTTTAGAGTTTGTTTGAGTTGAGATTAATGTAGATCTAAAATTGTTTAAAAGTTTCATGAATTAATCATACTCATTCAATTTTTCATAAAAAAACTCATGGTCCACCTCTTTTATATAAATAAAATATCTTGTAAACGACAAATCGCCAAACAACAAAAACACATCATTACGACGTGATTTTATTTATCTTTCAGTAGACGGACACTTCAATATATTTTATTTTTTGTGTTGAAATTACGACTGGAAAAATCACATGTTATTTTCATAAATCTGATTTTTAAAATAACAAATCAATCCTGATTTTGTATATTACATGTGATTTTTAATGACGTAAATTTTGATGCTCACAAAAAAACCCGAAAAAAATTCGTCGAAAGTATATATAAAAGTGCCTCTCTATAGAAAGATGAATTAATTCTCGTTGCGATAGTATGATTGGTTTTGCGTAATGTTTAACGGTTTGTGAAATATTTAAAGAAACATGATGATGAGGTTTTTTAGTTTCATGAAAAAATAGATGGTAAAGATTTGTTCATAGAGTCTTTAAAGAATTTTGGGTCTTTTCTCTACTAAATACCGGTCGTGACAAAGTGCATCGTGAGCATGCGTGAGCTTTTGCTCACTCGTGACCATTGATAAATGTTATGTTGCTTGCGCGTGACCAACAAAAGAAAATGAAGTATTCGGTGAGCAGAATGCTTTTAGGGCAATGTGCATTTGTGGACCCCTCATGCAACGGATACCATTAATTAAAAAAAAATCCTTACCATTTTATTTACCTATAAATACCCTTTAAACTTCAAAATTTTTAAACACAACTAAAAATCATATACTCTCTACTTCCATTATTATTTGTACACACACAATGTCTAAACAAAATACTCCCGGAAATGCAAACCTTCAACAACGAAGAATAATCCGCGGCTCTCCCCCGACACCGGACGGAACGTTTGATCTACGAAATACTCCATCAGCAACCCAAGAACCACAACGAATCAACTTCGCACCACCACAATTGGTTTATCCAAACCAACCATACTACAACCAAGCATACAATAACCCGCCATTCGCACCTCCACAACAACAAAATGCGTTCAACCCATACGGACAACCAAACATGTATGGACACTACAATTACGGTTCACACCATAACGTTGGCGGTTCTTCATCTCAACCCAACGTTGGTGGTTCTTCATCGCCCGTCCGACATTTTAGTTTAGATAATGACGACAACTTTACCCAAAAGTACTCCCTACAGTTTTCAGAGTCGTTTCGTGAGGAGCAGTCCCCTGTTGAAGAAATAGAAGAGATCCAAGTCCCGGTCAAGCAGAAGAAGACGGGTCGAAGACGTCAAACGGCCCCGAAGAAGAAGCAACAGAAGGAAAAATCCATGGATAAACGTTGTATTCCATGGACCCCTGAGGAAGAGACTGCATTGTGCAAAGGTTGGGTTCGTATATCCGAAGATAACGTTAAGGGTAATATGAGAAAAGAGAGAGGGGTTTTGGATTGGAATTCTCAAGTACATGCAAGAGACATGTCCGATCACCCAGCGTCGGACATACGATATGGTTAACGAAAAATGGAAGACCGTGCATCTGAAAGTTTGTACTTTTTGTGGTGTGTACGCTAATACTATTCGAACGTACACTAGTGGAGCCAGTGATGCGGATTATCTTCAAAGGGCATTGATAGATTATCAAGCTGAGTATGGAGAGTCCCGTTCACACTTCTTCATTGCTGGGAGGTTTTAAAAGAAAGTGAAAA
>BQNB010023570.1:35406-61662 GCA_026074375.1 Tanacetum coccineum
GTATTACTTGTAAAATGAAAGTATAATGCATAAGGTAAAGTGTAGTCTTTGTTATATAAAGTGTATAATTGTAACTTGACAAGTCTTGATCATTCCTTGTTATATGTAGGCATCCCATTTGTTTAAATGTGGTAAAGTTTTAGAAACTTTAGTCATTGAAAATAAAACTAAGCATTTGTTGAAGCGTAGATTTATTTTGGTGGTTCCAGGTATGCCTAAACGTATTTTATCGCGAAACGTAGCCAATTTACGTAACCAATAAAAATAAAATGAACAAAGACCATAATTATTCTCAAGATAATTATTTAATACGTGATTGATATAAACGTTTAATTGCTTGATGCCCGTTTACATCAAATGAACGGTTTTAGCTCACGCGATTTTTTTCTTAATACATGAAATTAAAAGCAAACACGTACAACATAAAAAATAAATAGTAGATTTATTGACGTCGTTAATAACTTAAAAAACACGGGGTGTTATATATAGAATCACACAAGTCACCTACCATGAGCTTGTTTGATGTTGGCTCAAGCAGGATTTCCATCTTCACTGTGAGTAATATCACTCGGATATTCTGGCAAAATCACAAGGATAATGCGTAGGACTCTTAATATATATCTTGTTATTCACATTGTGTGACTTAGCAAGCATAATTTTTGACAAGTGTCCTAATGAGATTTATGGATGATCTTTTTTAGCTCTAGACTTAATAGTGCACTTTGGTTTTAGTGATCGGAGGCTGATGCAGACTGTCACCTTTTCAATATCAACTAACTCGGAGTGAGAAAGTTGATAGAAATGCGTGTAATCTCCGTAAGAAATGAAACAAGAGTCTGTTAAGAGACCTTGAGTAGCTAGGGAGGGTTGTGCATAGCGTCACTGGATCCATGATTGTCTTCAATGTCAGACAACAACTTAGTGTTTCTGACAGTTTATGTATTGACCTGGTTTCTGCCTATGTGTATGGAGGGCTTATTTATATTCACCCTTTATCCTTACATTTCTTTATCATTCTTCAACCCCTTCAATGCTTACCGAGACTTCATAACTAACACCTTGTTGGGTTTATTCTAGTGCTAGCTCCATCTCAATCGGCATTATTCCCGATTCTTACTTTTTCTCCTTTTGAATTATACCTAGGGACTTCTACACTATCTAGTGGATATCCCTGGGTAGATCCCTCCGATTCTGGTTAGATCATGGGATTTGAATACCTATGCCTAACCACCTTATAACTCCATAAATTTAAGTACATGGTCGGTCTTTTGGGTATTCCATCACAATCAAAACCAAAAACATTGAAAATTTCAATCAAAGTGTTTGATATAAATATCAAAAGATTTACACTTTGAAAGTTTTTCATCATCACAAAAAACTCCCCCTTAACATGTGTACTGTAATCGTAGTACAAGCTAAGTGTAGAGTGCATTGAGTCCATTTTATATGATCACAATTCAGTACAGATTAGATGCAGCTTAATCACATTTTCTCCCCTTATCCAAAATGTTAATCCCTTGATATGTTGGATATCAATTGATTAAACGTTCGGGGACAAAATGATACACAATATCTAACATGAACATTTTAATGCTCCTTCTCAAATTATGAGGGAATTATATGGTGTTGTAGTATGTTAATTTGATAGATTTTGAATTTACTAAGAAATTCTTGAAAATTCATACTTAAACACTATATATTCCTAATTTTTAAATCTACACTACACATTTATATATTTACAAGATTATTATGTTTAAGATTTGACCTGGATGATGAGAACATCATATGATAGAATCATATGGTTCTTTGTAGCAGCATGTTGGATCGATTTACTGAATAGATCTAAACCTTCAGCTTGCAAAGAGTTTGCTCCTTTAGATAATTCTAAAGCAACAACTGAACTTCTCTGTTCTAGCACTGTTCTTGGAGCAGCTGATGGTTGGCCACCTATATGATCATCATACATAGCTTCAAACAGTAAATCCAGTTCACCTTTAGTTGGTCGTTGAGTTGTTATTGTTGATGGAGCATAAGGGAGATCGAGTCCTGAACTGATTTGTCCAGAAGTCATGCTTTGAAGCCTGGGTTTTAAATTGCTTTGTTCAAAATACATAGCTGAGAGCTCATCAAATGTCACATTAATGGTCTCTATGATTTTCTTTGTCCTTTGATTGTAAACTCTGTAAGCACATGAATTAGTAGAATAACCAATGAAAAAGCCAATATCACCTTTTGCACCAAGCTTCCTGATATCTTTACAATTATTCTTTGGATAACAGAGAGCCCCAAATACATGAAGAAAGGAGATATCTGGTTTTCTGTCGTTAATAAGCTCGTATGGTGTTTTGTCAAATTGACGGTAAATGATGGAGCGGTTTTGAGTGTAGCATGCAGTAGCAGTTGCTTCAGCCCATAAGAATAACGATGCACAAGAAAAAATCAACATTGTTCTAGCAGCCTCCACAAGCATGCGGTTCCTTCGTTCCACAACTCTGTTTTGTTGAGGGGTACAGACAGAAGATGCTTGGTGGGAGATGCCAACACTCTTAAAATATTCTTGAAGCTCTTGGTTTTTGAATTCTGTGCCGTTGTCGGTTCTTACAATAATGACTAGGGCTTGAAGTAGAACTGTAATTCTCTTGAGAAAGGTTTTAATCTCCTCTGGTGCTTTGTATTTTGATCTGAGAAAGACTACCTAAGTGTAACGGGAGTAGTCGTCCACAATCACCAGAACATACCGCTTTCCATTTACGCTTGCAATTCTCATTGGACCACACTAATCCATACGAATAAGGTGTAACCTCTGCTTAGAATTTGGAACTGGTTTGGGTGGGTGTGATGCCCTTTTGCTTTTTCCTTGCTTACAAGAGGGACAAAGATGTTATTTATGGTATTTGATGTTTGGAAGACCGGTGACAAGATTGTTTCTAGCAAGGTCATTTATGGTGTCAAAGTTGAGGCGGGATAGACGTTGATGCCATAACTACGACTTGGTAGAATTAGTACGAGCCATGAGGCAAATTGGAGATGCAGAGGCCATATCATGGAGATTGATGGTGTAAAGGTTTGTTGTGCGATTTCCTGTTAACAAATCAACTCCTTTGAGATTTCTGACGAAACATATGTTTCTTCTAAAAGCGACCTCTAAATCTGAATCACAAAACTGCCCAACCGAGGTTGTGCCACAAGCCCTCAACGAAATACACCCTGGTGATCAATATATTTCCCCATTGAAGATAACTAAAACCCAGAATTTCAACTACATGATCATTACCAAAGCGAACGGTTCCCAAGAACTTCCAAACGAAGTTGATGAGAAGCTTCAGATTCCCGGTCATATGCTTGGAACAACCCGAGTCGACGCATCATAAACATATTTAGATAACCTACCAAGAAAAGAGGTGGAATTTGGAAACCATTTGATTTTAGGTTCCTGAGGGTTAGGAGTACATGCATTATCACCATTAGATTCACTAGAAGCAGTTATCTTTCCTTTAATGTCAAAAATCTTTCCAGTGGGTGACCACCTAAGGCGCATTATAGGTTGGCTAGGCTTAGGTGAAGCAAGTCTTTCTTTGGACCCTACGTTCTTCAGTTTCTAGAGTTCTTCAGTTTCCAGAATCGTGCCTTATGGTTTCACTTTGTTCTGGGCAATTTTAGACCATTTCGCCTTTTTGTCTTGATTACTTCGAGACTTCATGCCAATTCGCATAATTAAGCACACAAGTAGTCATGATTGCCACGTAGTTTGTATAAAACATGTTAACTCATAGCACAATACAATTTCCTGATTTATCATTACGAATAACAAGCTTAATGTTATTAATTCAGATGACATCTGTATCTTTTTCTAGAAAGCAGTAATTCCTAGGGTGATCTTATACTTCGACTTCTTTATTCTATGCGACTTGTTAGCCTTAATATATTAAGTCAAACAAAGATGTTATCGGTCTCTTATAAAGTCAAACCTAGGTCTTGTATTGTATAGGCGTAGTCGGGTTAACGGGCTTGGAGTGTAATCTCTAATATAGTCCGTGTTTCGGCTTCAAATGCCTTATGTTTCGTTTGATTTGCAATTTTAGACACATTTGCCTTTTGTTTCTTACTACGAGACTTCATGCCATTCACGTAATTAAGCACACAAGTATAATGATTTGCAGTAATTAAACATTGCTTACACATAGCATAAACAATTTCAGATTTATCATTCCGAATAGCAAGGTTAATGTTATTACATTAAGATGGCATATGTATCTTATTCTTAGAAAGCAGTAAATTCCTAGGGTGATCTTCTACTTCGACTTCTTTATTCTTGATGCGACTACTCTTAGACACAGAAGGGACCCTATCATTCTTTGTATTGCTCCTAGGCTGTGGCCTTCTGGTGTTAGTAGTGATGTCTACTCCTATAGAAGAGAAACCAATTGAGTCAGAATTAACAACATTCTTAATGATGACATGAGGTTGTGAAACAGTGATCGGATTTGTCCTAACGCTTGCTTTAGTTGGTTCGTTAGGCACAAATTTTTCTTCCCTTGATTTCTTAAAAGGATTAATCCTAAACATTCCAGGGGCAATCACTTTATCATTGTCTACAACTTTTGATTCTTTGGTGGTAAGTACCGAGTTCGAAGTGACTGGATTTGACAAATCATGCGTCTTATTGACCTTTTGAGGAATCCTAGTTTTTGAAACATTTTAACGTTCAGATTGAAATGCATTAGGTTGTCTTACAACAAACTGGTTTCTTAAAGATTGCAGAAACAGTTTCCTCTTGGTCGATTAACTTGCAAATTTAGTATTCGTACTCGTACCTTTGGAGGTGTCCTTTTGTTCAGAAACCTTATCAAACAACTAAGCTCTTAGTTTAGCATTTTCATAAATCGTGTCATGTAATTTATTCTGCAAAGAGTCAGTTAGTAATTTGGTTTGAGTCCATGTCACATTTATAGAGTCAAACAGGTTCTTGTACGCGGTCTTAAGATGAGCATTTTCCTTTTCATAATTCCGGACCTAAAACTCTAATTCTACATTCTCATTTTCAAGTTTCTGTGGCAAAGGATCAAGGGTATTTGATTCACATGGAGTATCCTTACTTTTACCCTTTTGATCTCCTAACTGAGCTTGCAACCGTTCGATCTTTTGTTGCATGTCATTATAAGCCTTATCGTATGAAATTTTGTCATATTTACATTCTTCACATTTTTTTACCAATCATTCCAAAGTTTAGCATATTCATTCTCCTTTTTAATGATACAATTTGCAAAACATTCTTTCATACGTTCAAGCTCAGTTCGGAGATATGATGTATCTACAACAGAATTATTTTGCACAATAGACATAATATCCTGACTGACAACTGCTCTTAAGAAACGCTCAATTTCCAATTCCAATGCCTTGTGCTTAGCAAGAGATTCATCAGCTTCATTTGCAAGAGATTGGAAGTCTTGAACAAATTTGGCTGCTTCTTTTAAAAATTATATTTCGAATTTTTGCACTCTAGCATCAACTTGGTTAATGATATGGAAATTTTCATTTTTTACAATTTTATGAATCTCTTGGTGAGCAGAAGACGACCAATTGTGTATATCTAAAGTCATTTTTTGTTTGACAACATGTTGAAGAGTCACAATGGTACTTTTTACCTCATTAACAAATTTCCATGCAACACTTGGTGTAGTATCATCCGAAAACTCTTCATTTGATATTAAAATTAAGTTAGAAACATTGGCCGTTTTGAAAGCATTTGAAAGATATAACTCTTCATGTGACTTGGCCGTTTGAGAAACGAAACCACCGAAAGATGATTAATCTTTGTATAATTTGCTGGTTTTATTTCTTTGTTTAATTGTTTCATTTTTAAGTGACTCTCTTGAGCAAGTTCTAGTGTCTCCTCTGAATCATACATAGTGAGAGGATCATGTTTTTCTAATAGAACTTTGCCATTATACAAACTCTGTTGTTTCTGCTGAGCTTGCTTGAGATAAAAAAGATTTTGATAACCCAAAGCCATTTTATGTTCGGTGTGGTAAAACGAGTCTGGCTTAGGTGAAAGTATGTGCATCGTTTGAATCGATTGACCTGTTTTAACCAAAATATTATCTAATTCCTTTATCTTATTCTCAAGTTGAATTTGTTTATCAAGAAGCTCGTCTTCGCGTATTTTGAAATCAGACTTCAACCTTTTCTTTTCTTCTTGAAGAGAAGAAACGGTTGACTTTTCCTTTGAAACTTGTTTACTTAAATTAGAAATTTCCTCATTCAAAGCCATTATTTGTTTACCTGAACTTAAATGAAGTGCATTTATCTTTTTAGAAAGACATTGTTCTTGATAAACAGATAGTTGATAACACCTTTCAAGTTTGTTATATTTTTCTTGACAAATATCAAAACACCTTTCTTGATTTTTATATCTAGCAAGCTTAGTGGTCAAATTTGCATTAGTTTCTCTCAACTTGCGATTGATTAAGTTGACTTTCTCAACTTTAGTTGTTAAATTATTATATAATAAATCATATAAAACACGTGTTTCCTCAACATTTTCAGTATGTTGTTCTACTGTTCCCCCCACCTTGTTTCACACTGGAAACCTCATAAATGACATTACTATCATTCTGTGGTGACTTGACTTTTGACTTTTGGTCTTTTATTGTCTCGTAAAAACAATTACCGGTAAAATTTTCGGAACATATTTCAAATAATAAATCATATTTATAATTATATTTCCCAAGTAGAAGTTATTTTTAACTTATTTGGCTTGAAAACGAAAAAGCTATATATTAATTAATAGTTGATGTATAAAAAACGAACCATTAAATCACGTTTTCATTGTTTGGACTCTACACAAGCCTTTGCATGGTCATAAAGTAGACCATGCCCGAGAATAAATTCCCGTTGAGAGGTCAAGTTTTCTTTTTGAAATACTTGCCTTTAAGATGATGACCGGGTTGCTATCTGAAATAATAGCAAGCCATTTTTGGCATGTTTTGAAAACATTTGGAACTTCTGCTCGAACTTCATTTACAGCCTCGTATCATTATTGAATGACATTTCTAAGACCGTAAATGTTATCGATTTTCAGAAGACATGCCATTATTACCTCTTTTTATATTTTTCACATTTTTTAATTTTTTCTTTGGTTTTAAAGATTTTATATTTTTGTATTTTGATTTTATAAAAGTTTTCTAAAAAAATGAAAAATCTTTTTGGATTTTATGGTTTTTAATATATATACATATGATACACAGGATATCAGAATAGGTACCACCACTATTCTTCAGCTTCATCTGCCAACTGTTTTAGTGTCTCAGGCGTAAAACTTCGCATTCCCAGCTTGTTGATAAGAAATTCAATTCTTTCTCTGCATAGGGCTTTAGTGAAGATGTCCGCTAGTTGATACTCCGTGTTGACAAAGTAAAGCTCTACTACTCCATTCTCCACTTGCTCTTTGATGAAGTGGAATCTGATGTCAATATGCTTTGATCGAGAATGTTGAACATTGTTGCAGCATAAGGCAATAGCGCTTTTGTTATCATAGTACATTGGAATTTTATTGAATCCAAGGCCATAGTCGGTAAGCTGTGATCTCATCCAAAGGATTTGAGCACAACAGCCAGACATAGCAATATATTCAGCTTCCATACTGGATATCACAACGCTTTTCTGCCTTTTTGATAACCAGCAAACAATTTGTCTCCCAATAATTGCATACATCCAGAAGTACTTCGTCTAGTATCTTGGAAACCTACGTGATCAGCGTCTGCATAAGCTGTTAGAGAAATAGAAGAATCCTTTGGATACCAGAGTCCTCGATTTACGATTCCTCGTAGGTATTTAAAGATCCTTTTTACAGCATGGAGGTGCTTTTCGGTAGGCTTTGCCTGATACCGGGCACACATGCATACAACAAATGTTAGGTCTGGTCTACTAGCTGTAAGATACATAAGGGTGCCAATCATTCAACGATAGTGTGTAGGATCTACGGCTTTCCCTTATGTATCTTCATCCAGTTTAGATTTCTCCACCATGGGAGTATCCATAGGGTTACTAGATTCCATACCATATTTCATCAAAGATTCTAGAGCATATTTAGACTGGTTTAAAAAGATGCCTCTAGGACTTTGTGAAATCTGTAGTCTTAGAAAAAAATGATATTTTGCCCATCATCGACATCTTAAACTTTGAACACATTATTTTTGAAAATTGGTCACATAATTCAGGTGTAGTAGATGCAAAGATTATATCATCAACATAGATTTGTACCAGAAGAATATCTTTGCCTTGTCTTTTGATGAACAATGTGGGATACACGGTTCTTTTAGAGAATTCCTGAGAGAGTAGAAACTTCGACAATAGATCGTACCACGCGCGGGGAGCTTGTTTCAACCCATAGAGAGCCTTCTTAAGCTTGTACACATGATTCGGATTGTATTGATCCACAAACCCGTCCGGTCGACTGACCTAAACTTCTTTGCGCAGAATGCCTTTCAGGAATGCCGTTTTAACATCCATTTGGTAGACGATCATATTCACGTGAGCAGCATATGCGAGGAAAATTCGAATAGCATCAAGTCTAGCTAATGGAGCAAAGGATTCCTCAAAATAAATTCCCTCTTCTTGATGGTAACTACGAGCAACCAAACAAGCCTTGTTCTTTAGAATTCCTCCCATTTCATCAAGTTTTACCTTATAAATCCATTTTAAAGTAATAATTATTACTTTATCTGGACGTGGAACGAGTTCCCAGACTTCAAGACGATCAAATTCATGTAACTCTTCTTGCATTGCTTCAATCCAACATGCTTGAGTTAATTCGTCTTTATAGTTCTTTGGTTCAACTGATGTGAGAAAGGCATCGTAGTAACAAAATAAAGCTTGTTCATAGAGTTGGAGTCTTGTGGAAACAGGTCTTTCGAGTTCATCGATGATGTTTTCTAAAGGATGATCCTTGGTCCATTTGGTAACATGTTATGAGTTAGGAGTATAAGTATGCACAACAGTAGGAATAATATCTGAAGAAGAAGATGCTTCAGAATTGTTTTCTCAAATTGGAATGCCAAAGAACGGATCGTTATTCATGTGTGCAACATCTAAGTCATGATTGTCTTCTTCAACATCGTTAGAAATGACAGGAGATTGAGTTTCAGGTGTTGTTTGAGAGTTACTAGGTGATGGTGAATCTTGATCAATAGTTGTTAAGGAATGTGAACCGATTAATGCAGCGGGTTCAGGAGCAACTACTTCAGCAATTGGAGAAATGACTTCAGGGGCTGGGTGATCAACACTAGGTAGAGGAGTGAGTAATTCATCAAACAACGGTTTAAACAAAATATCCCAGTCAGTTCTTGAAGGTGGTACAAACGGTGTTGAAGGAGGAGGGTTTGGCACGAGTCCTGAACTAATTATTACAGGAGTCATTTCATGAAGTGCGGGTCCTGAACTGCTGTGTTCAGAAGCCATCGCAGCCAGCTCATCAAAATCTACATTAATTGTTTCAATGATTCGTCTGGTACGTCGGTTGTAAATTCGAAATGCTTTCTTTGTGGGTGTATAGCCAATGAAAATACCAATATCAGCTTTTGGTTGTAACTTACCCAAGTTCTCACTATCATTTGTTAGATAGCAGAGTGCACCAAATACATGGAAAAACGATAAGTTGGGAGGGTTATCATGTAAAAGCTCATATGGTGTTTTGCCGTGACGAAGACGTATGATGGAACAATTTTGGGTGTAACATGCTGTAGCAACTGCTTCTGCCCATAAGAATAACGGGTCTTTTGCATAAATCAACATTGTAAGGGCAGCTTCAATTAGCGTACGATTACGTCTTTCAACGATACCATTTTGCTATGGAGAGCGAGCAACAGATGTTTCATGAGAGATGTCAACCTTCTCATAGTATTTACGCAAAGTTTAATTAATAAATTCAGTTCCATTATCTGTTCTGATGCATCGGACAGGTACTTTAAGCTGCACTTGGATCATTTTGAGAAACTTGATTATGAAATCTAGAGCTTCATCTTTTGACCTTAAACATTTAACCCATGTGAATCAAGAGTAATCTTCGACAATGACGAGGATATACTTCTTTCCATTAACACTTTCGACACGCATTGGTCCACAAAGATCCATGTGCAAAAGATAGAGTTTTTCTTGGTTGGTGTCTTCAGATTTAGGTTTGTGGGGTTTCTTCTTGCTTTTGCCTATTGCACAAGCAGAACACAGATGGTCCTTTTCAAATTTTAGCTTAGGGAGACCTCGAACAAGACCATGTCTAGCTGAATGGTTGATTGCATCAAAGTTCAGATAAGATAGACGTCGGTGCCATAGCCAGGACTTAGTCTTTGAGGCCTTTGACAAGAGACATATAGGAGAGGACGTCATCATATCTCCAAGAGACAGAGTATACAGATTGTTGCCTCGAGATCCAGTCAATAGATCAACACCTTCTAAATTACGAATGAGGCAGGTATGTTGACGAAAAGCAACTTCAAGGTTTGAATCACAAAATTTCCCAACAGAGAATAAGTTGTGTCCAAGTCCTTCCACGTAGTAAACCATTGATATCGTAACATTCCCAATCTGATAATCACCATATCCTAATATCTTTGCCACGTGATCATTTTTGAATTTGACAGTACCTAAAAATTTATTGACGAAATTGGTGAGCTGAGAGCGATCTCCGGTCATATGCTTAGAGTAGCCGGAGTCCAAATACTATAGAACAATTTGGACGACCTGCATTCATCGAGAGAGGAAGATGGAACATAGAAAACTATGGATCCCCAGGATTAACTATGTTCTTTTTTGTTAGCAGATACAGATTTAAGAACCTTAGATTTGCTAACGGGAACATTAGTTTTAGATTTCCTAGGTTTCCGTGAGTAAACCAATGTTACAACCGATTTACGTATTTCATTATTTAGAATAGTTGGTTTCCTAAGGGGCACTTCAGTAGTTGTGATAATCCTAGTTAAAGGGCACGCATTTCCTACTATAGTGAATGTCCGACCAGTAGGTCTCCAAATATATCCAATATTTGTAAACACCTTTCCTGTTGGTTTCCAAACTTTTCTCTTTGAACTTTTCATAACAGATTTAGATTTTACACGAGCATTCACATTATTGATAAAATCAAGAATACACATATCATGATTATCAGAAAGCATGCAACCATTACACTTAACACATTTAAGTTTAGAATTCGCATTAAGCTTGGAATGCTGCACATAAGCAGTTCCTTTAGGTGCAACAACACAGTCTTTATTTTTCAAACTAGATTTAACTTTCCTAGGGTGGGCTTCTACTTTATTCTTCTGAGTACTACTTGGTGTTTGCTGAATCTTATCTTTCTTTGTATTGCCTGAAGGCTGTGATCCGCTAGCACTAGTAGACAGTTTTACTCCTGTAGAAGACAACATAGGTTTGTTAGAAACTAGGTTTGATGTAGAGGCTGTTTTTGTGATTGTGTTTCCTGAGGATGAGGACGGAGGCTCAGTGAATCTAACTCTTTTGTCCTTGTTCTTTGGGGTCACAGCCACTAATTTTTCATCAGTATTGTTGACACTCGGGCAGGTTTTACTGATGTTTGTAAGCAACTCCTGAATTATTTTTAGGCATACTATAGGCCGATTCTATAGAATGAGTCTAGTGGATATTTTGATTTAACATGTTCAACTAGATCCCTAAGAATTGTAGCTTCTTCTTGAGTGTGCTTAATATAGGCAGAGTGAGCTGTCTTTTTATTCAACAATTTAGGGGTTATTGGTTCTACATCAATCTTAAGCATCTCTGGATCAATAGTGTGTTTCATAACAACATTATCAACTAGAGCTTTTCCTTTAAGTTTCCTTAAGTCATCCTTGAGAGCTGTAATTTCCAAAACTTTTTCCTGAAGACTAGCATTTAAATCAGAGATTTCCACAGACTTTAGATTGACTTGATTAATTAAATCATCACATTGTTCTTTTGATCGAATACGTGCTGGTTTAATCGAGTCATAAAGTTGCTTATAGGTCTGTTTCAAATGCTCATTCTCAGCAATAAGCTTCGACACCCTATGATCCAATTCAATATTTATTGTTTCAATCTCTTCTAAGTCCTTTTTAATCTTATCCTTATTCATTTTTCCACTTAAAGATTTAATTATCTCTTTCAACTTCTTTATGACCGTGTCTTTCTCTTGGGACTGAGCTTTCAATTCATTCAATTCAAACAATTGATCAAAACTTGGAGCACTTTGATTTGAAACAGAATTGTCCCTTTGAAAATTTTTCTGATTAAGTTGAGTATCAACTTCTAAAGAGATGCAATGTTTTTCAAGAGTGGTAAAACTTTTGAACAGTTTATCGTAAATCTCTTTTTCAACGAAATCCTTTTTGTTAAGAAGCTCAGTCTTAAGTTTCAGACACTTTTCACATTCATGCACATTCACAGAGACATTATCCACAGAAGAATTCATAATTATGTTCACAATATCTTTGTTAATGACTTGTTCCAAGAGTCGTTCATTTTCGTTCAAAACTTGATTCATTTTCACTTCAAATGTTTTTGACTCAACACGATGTTGTTCCACAGCCTGTTCTATTTGATGAAAGACATTTTGGACTTCAAAAAGTTCATCAATCAAATATTGATTGAATGTATTAAATAAGTCCTTCAGAGCTTTTACAAATGGAATTATTTCATCCCTAAAACAAGCTTTTGTATGTTTGAACCCCCATGAGCCCTCAGTGATGGCTGTGGGTGTGGTTCTTTCTTTGACAACCACGTCAAAACCAGCAAGATGGTATTTAAGTTTCTTCAAACTCGTATTAACCATGCTGACTTTAGGAAGTTCTTTTGGAACCTTAACTTTGGTGGGTCTACTAGAAAGAGTGGGTTCTGGAGAATTCATAGAATTCTAAGACCAAAAGGCTTGTTCAGCAGATAATTCAGTTTGTGGAACAAATCGTTTTTCAAAATCTTGAGAAAGTTGGTTAAGAACAGCATAATCGACTGGTGTAGTATTGACTTTCTTTTCTAACATCATAGGATCCTTTTGTTTTAAAAGCATTTTTGAACGACTCTCTTCAGCAAGCATTAGGGTCTCTTCGGAGTCAGGAATCACAATAGCACTAGTATTCTTAATGACATTACCATCATAAAGCTTTGGTTCCAACTGCTGAGCTTTCTTCAGATAGAAAGGATTTTGAAAACCTAGAGCTTGTTTAGTGGTATGATCATAGAAAAACTGAGGTTTCGTCAACATGTGAACAGTTTGTGCAGATTGATCTCTTTTAAAAACAATATTATCTAGCTGTTTGATCTTCTTTTCTAACGCAATCTCTCTATCGATGTTCCTAGATTCTTCTTTCTTAAAATCATTTTTGAGAAGAGTAACTGTTTGCATTAAAGATTCCTTTTCTTTTAAATGTTCAGAAAGAGTTTGTTTAAGACGATCAATCTCTACAGACTGTGCACTTGAATCTGAAACGTTATCATTACTCTTTAAATCAACATTTTGTCCTTCTTTCAAAACTTTAACTTGTTCCTTATATCTTTCAAGCTCAGCAGTTAAAGTATCATTGACACTTTTATTGTCCAGATTTATCTTGGTACAATTAACTACTTGGGTTTTCAGTTGTTCAATCACAGATAATATTAGTGCATCTTGTTGTGTAGAAGAGTTAGAATTCTAAACAACTGCCTGTTGTGATTCAATCACATACTGAGAATAAGGAATGATATTGCTATCACTGGTTATTTTAGTCTCTGAATGATTCACAACATTCGACTGTTCAGAAGACGGCATCACCTGCACAACTTGATTAATCATATTGTTATTCACATTATCATGATTGTGTACCTCAGCAAGAGCATCTGAACCATAATGAGATAAATTCGCCATGAGAGCAACTTTGGCAGTGTTGAGTTCATCACAATCAGAGTCATATGCATCCAAATCATCGGCTTGATAAGCAGCGTTGTTAGTAATGACAGTCTATGTGGCTTGACCTTCTGCAATTCCTGGATCTGCCAAAAATGCTAGTTCCTCCTCATGTAGAATTTAACTGTTTGCTTGTACCAACAACACTTTATCCTTAAACCACGAATCATCCCGTTTTCGCTTAGGTTTAGTGCACTATTTGGACATGTGTCCTTCCCCTTTACAGTTGTAACAAATAACAATCCTTTGTTTCCTAGAATTGCTTCCACTTGCTCTTGGAGTGTAGGTCCTTGTAGTACCCACAGCAAAAGAAGTGTGTCTCCCCTGAATTGGTTGTAAGGTCACTCTCCCATCATTAATGGTAGCTTGTTGCCTAGGGTTTGATGAATTCCTCAGTTGGTTATTGGTAGTAGGATAACGGGAAGTGACAACAGCAGTCAAGAAAGACATCATGTGATTGATGGCATCAATGGGGTCATTACCTTTCTAGAATACTAGAACAATTAGACCTGAGTCTAGTTGGGAAAAGTCAGATTGTTGGTTAACTGTGGGAGCATATTCCAATTGAGGGATGGATGATAGTGGAGAATAAACATTGTGATGAACTGATGATTGATAATCATTGGATGGATAAGTGATTAAAAGAGGTGTTGATGATTGATTATTTGAGTATTGTTGAGACTGATAAGGTGAACCATGCTGTGGAAACTGATATGGTGAAACTTGTAGTTGAAATTGAGAGTTTTGGTATGAGTGCTGATTAGTTGGATAAGGAGTCTGGGTCATCTAATGGGTTGTAACCAAAGCTAGCGGATCTGAGTTGCGTTCATGCATTAAACGAACCTCATTTTCATGAAATTCATGTTGTTCCAAGTAGGCATGAAGCTGATCAATGTTGGTTGTGTGCAAATCTCAAACCAATTTGACATCTGTCATAAATTTGCTCCACTCAGGAGGAAGAGTATTCAAAAACTTGGTGTACACTAGAAATTATTCCAGTTTCATATTGTAGATGTTAATGTCATTGAGTAGCAGTAAAAATTGTAGAATCATCTTAACACAAGTATGAAATGATTCACTTGGAGTTTTAGAGAGAGAAAGGTTGTTGGATGAACTCTTTGAGAAAGAAAGAAAAAATGGTAATATTAGCTTAGTGAAATGTAACAAATGAACAACCAACACCCTCTCCATGTGTGGAGAGGGTTTATATATGCCTTACTTGGCCGGACATAGACCCTAAGTGGTCTAGTTCATGGGCCTTTGGCTCAGTTAGCTTTCTAACTTAACTTAACAATTTACTACGAGCTACGACTAA
This sequence comes from Tanacetum coccineum, assembly GCA_026074375.1. NCBI lineage: Eukaryota > Viridiplantae > Streptophyta > Magnoliopsida > Asterales > Asteraceae > Tanacetum > Tanacetum coccineum. The sequence goes on from BQNB010023570.1 coordinate 50,649, forward strand.
CTATATTGGTAGTGACCGACACTTTTTTGTATTTCTAACAATCTCCCCGTAAGGGAGGTCACTCCAATATATAAAAATTTAAACTTAGCATATTATGCTTTCACTTCGGTCTTGAGCTCGTAGTCTTTAACTTTAACACTTTGTCACTTTAAGAAGGACGTATGGTATCAGAGTAGCGGAAGTCTTGAAACATGTACTTGAGCTTTCATGATGTCTTTATATTTGTCGGTTGGGTATGAGCATGTGGCTATGAATCTTGTGAGTCTGCTGGAATCAGGTACCTCCATCACCATCTTAAATATTTCTGAAATAAAACAGTTAGCAATAAAGCAGGGGGACGAATATGGCCTTGTCATTTGCCCGTGTTTGGTTGGAGTAACCTTCGAATCCATGAGGATTGACCTGTGATCAAATAGATTCAATTCAAGAAGAATCTTCTTGACAGGATTTCCAGCTGGAGTATCGAATCTTTCCAACACATATGTATCAGATTCATCAAACTCAACATGTTCTTATTATTGGAATGTCTCAAAGCAAACAGCACGATAAGAGTGAACCAGTGAGTTACTATCTCACCAATTGAAATAAAAATTTGATTTGAAAATCAATTGACGTGTCGCTTGCTAAAGTGTTTTTGTGACACATCGAGAGTGTTAATCATTTCAAAAATTTATCAGCAATCATCAATTCATAACCTGGAACAAGTTTGATTCTTATAGAATCTCACCATCGTTTCTTTCCAGTTGTCACAAGTTTGATTCATATATAATCGCATAAGTCACCTACCATGAGCTTGTTTGATGTTGGCTCAAGCAGGATTTCCATCTTCATAGTGATTGAAATCACTCAGATGTTCTGGTAAAATCACAAGGATAATGCGTAGGACTCTTAATATGTTAACTTTGTTATTCCACATTCCCTGTGACTTAGCAAGCATGATTGGACAAAGTACCTAATGAATATATGGATATCTCTTGGCTCTAGACTAGATAGTCACTTTGTTTTTAGTGATCAGAGACCGGAGCAGACTGCCACCTTTTCAATATCCAATCAAACTCAGAGTGGAGAAGGTCGACAGAAATCGTGTAGATCACCGTGAGAACTGAACAAGAGGTCTTTTGTAGAGACCTTGATTGGCTAGGGAGGGTTGTGCAAAGCGTTACTGGGTCCATGACTGTCTTCAATGTCAGACAACACCTTGGTGTTTCTGACAGATTATGTATTGACCCGGTTTCGCCTAATTGTTGTGTAGGGCATCTCTTTTACCCTTTATCCTTATATTTCTTTTTCATTCCTTCAACCCCTTCAATGGCTTTACCAAGAAATTCATAACGTACTCCTGTGTTAGGTTTTGTTTCCAATGTTAGCTCTATCTTAGTCTCATATTCCCATTCTCAGTTTTTACTCCTTTTGTATCATACCTAAGACTTCTACACTACTATGGATATCCCTGGGTAGATCCCTTTCGTTTCGTGTAGTGATCTTGGGATTGAATTACCTATGCCTAACCACCTTATAACTTCATAAATTTAAGTACATGGTCGGTCTTTCGGGTATTCCATCATAATCGTAACCAAAAATCTTGAAAATTCAACCAATGTGTTTGATATAAATATCAAAAGATTTACACTTTGAGAGTTTTCATCATCACTAAAAGCTCCCCCCTAATCAATTCACCGTAATCGTAATTACATTCTAAAGTTGGAGTGCATTAAGTCCATTTTATATGATCACATATCAATGTAATTTATTCAGTTTAATCACATTTTCTCCCCTTATCTAAAATGTTAATCCCTTGATATTTTGGATATCAATTGATTAAACGTTCGGGGACAAAATGTTACATAATTATGCTAAGGAACATTTTAATGCCTCCCCTCAAGTTTTGAGGGTATATAAGACTGTGCTAAGTATAAATAATTTTGAAATTTTTTTTGAATTTACTAAAGAAATTCTTGAAGAATATTATCTCGAGCACACTATTGTCATCAAAGTCTATACTATATATATACAAATTCACAAGTTTATGATATACGAAATGACCTTTGAGATAAGAGCACAATATGACGAAGTCATATTGTTCTTTGCAGCAGTCTGAGGTCAGTTCCGTAGAGTCTACCACCAACGAATTTCTCCAAACTCCTCATCATCCTCCTTTCCTTTAGCAGCTTGTTGATGTCCTTGATCATGAAATGAGCTCTTTTCTTTTCCAAATTGCTCCATCTTCTCTTCGGCAAGTACTCCATGTCGATATTTTTGGTTATGTCTTCGAGCGAAGAAAGAAGCCTGGTTAACGTGCCATCACTGAACTTGTACAGTTCGTCGGAGCGCATCAACCTGTTCCTCTTGTGGTCGTCGACATAAATGAATCCTTGAGGGTCTTTGTATGGAGTGTACGGGTGCCTTTTTCTGAGATCTGGTCTTGTAGTATCAGGCTTGGTGACGTTGATCTTCTTTTGATAACTTTTAACTCTAAGTTGAAGATCCTCGACTCGCTTCTGAATAACCAGACTTCTGGTGAACATCCTTAAGGCTATTGCGAAGTCAGCAACATCATCCCCTGATAGATTTGTGAGCTAATTTTGAACCACAAGAAGTAACATATCCTCGATATCATTGATCCGAAGTCAAGGAAAGTCACCTTCCTTGAATCTGTATAATGCGTTATCAGCTCTTCTCATGACAATCTCTTCCAAGTACCCGTATCCATGTTTCCTCATTACCAAAACATGAGTGACTGCCAAAATCCTTTTTGTGGAATATACATCTCCTCTTGATTGCATACCTCTTGCAAAAGCATAGAAGGACTTACGTTGTTCTCTCCAATGTGAAATACCCCATAATGTATACCTATCATAAGCAACCTTAACAGGACTCCATATGTTTGGAACCATGTCTTCAATGCCTGGAAGATCATACTGAGCGGCCTTTGTCTTGGTAGTAGACGTCGTGTATGTCATAGTCGAAATTCCTCCTTGAAGATACTTGAGATCATTGTTGATGAAGAATTCGAACGGTACTCTTTGACGATTTCCACGCGTGATCAAAGGAAGGGGTTTGGAAAGATCAAATGGATAGTCACCGCCTTCAGGATTTTCCCAATCAAGCTTTTCTGAAAGAGCCTTATAGCATTCTTCAAAGTCGTATTCTAATTCAGCATAACTAGAGCGTGTGCCTTTGAGTAGTCTGAATGCAGGTCCAAGCAGGACTTCTTGAGTTAAATTCTCAATTTTTAGGCCATTCAAGATGTATCCAGAGAAGTCTATTGGAGTGCTCATCAATTCATCAAAGTCCTTCAATGATTTATCAGTAGAAGTAGAAGCTGCTAGAGTCATCAACTAATTTTGGGTTGGTCCTTCCTGAGTAGTCTTGCCAATATTCTAGTCAGGGTCAGTGGGTTCTTGAGGTGGTGTAGGTTTCTTGAACCAGTCACGTCTAGAGGCAGTCTCATTCCTTGGCTCATCTTCATTATCACCCAGATTCCCTTCTTGATCTTGCGGCAAGTCTGAGTCAGCAACCTCAAACACTGGTTCCTCTGATTGAACAGACTTACTAGAAGATTTTGGTTGAGACTTGGTGCCTTTGGAAGAGCCAGACGTTGAATCTTTCTTTTTTGGTTCAGTGGTTGGTTCTGCATCTTTGCTTAGCTTTCTCTTCTTTAACCCTCGGTCTGATCCAGCGGAAACGTCTTCATCTTTATCCTTGTCTTTTCGGCCATGCTTCAATGAATATTCATCATAAGAATAGAAGAAATCATTGTCGAGAGCATAATATTTTTTCAAACCATCATAGCAATCTCGGTGTTCAGGAGCTGTCAGATATGACTTACTTTTCTCCATCTTATCAAGAAGAATCTTCTTTAACTGAATTTCAGTAAGTGTAGAAACAGCCTCATACGTAGATTGTGGTTTAGAAGATGCCTTTGCTAGAGTAACTTCATCACGTGATTCTTTAATCAACTTTTTGATCACAAGTGGAGCGAAGTTAGACACTTCTTGGGGCAGAATCTTAGGCAGCTGATCTTTTACTTGTTCTTTGATTCTTGCCGTGAGAGACTCTGAAAGGAAGTTCATGAATTCTTGTCTGGTTTCTCCCAACCTTGTGTCTAGATGACTGTCAACTAAAGATATCACTTGAGTATGTAGAGGATCTTTCTTAAGATCTGTAACTTCTTTTTCCAATGCTGTGATTTTATCGTTAAATCGAAAGACTGGTGAGAAATCAGGAAGACTAGATAGAGGATTTGTAGTTTCAATTATCGGTGAAGGAGTGGGTGTAGCCTGTATTGGTGTAGGAGTGAAGGTGTATGATGATTGAGGAATGTTTGTGAATACTGGTGATGATTTAGGGATAACTGAAACTGGTATTGTAAGGAGAGTGGGTGCTTGAGTTCTAGGGACTTCATGGTGGACATGAACATCTAGTGGAGATACTATTTCTACATCAGTTTGAGGAATATCTAAAAGATTTAGGAATTTAGATGCCAAGTCGGATGAGTGAGAAGAACTAGTAACAGGGACTTCTGTCTTCTTCGGAATAGTAGAAATTGTCACATAGGCATCTTCAACAACTTGTTCTTGAGTAGTCTCTAAATTTTTATTCCCTTGTTGAGCTTCAGTCATTTCAGCATCATTACCCTCACCTTGAACAATTCCTGTAGCAGTCTTAGTGGGTTCTTCTAATCTTGCATCTGCATCATCATCAAATTGGTCGGTAGTATCATCCATTCCTTGTTCTTCATCACTTTTCATCTCATCATCTTCAGATTTATTTTCTTGATCAAAATCTTCTTGTTCTTGATCATCATCGTCAGATTCTTCATCTTGCTCTTCACTTTCATTCTCTTGCTTACTGCTTTCATCACTTGATTCTTGTTCGTTGTTGTTGTCGTCTTTATCATTTCCCCAAGACTCAGATTCACTCTTAGAAGAGTCATCATTGGTCACATCGAGAACCCCTGGTTTATCACCAGTTCCTTCACTTATGACAGTAGGTGTGATCTTTTCAACACTTGGTGGTTTCTCAGCAACCGTACCAGAACCACTAGGATGAGTCTTGTAAAAGTCCCTTAAGCTTTACATTCTTGCTTCTTTCGTTTGAGCTTTTTCAGACAGTGCTACTTTAGACAACAGCTCTATTCCTTTTCTATGAGCTACATCTACCTTTTCTTTTTCCTTTCTTTTTGACTTTGTTTCCACATGAGGCTCTCTGATGACGATACATGTTGTTGGCTTAGAAGTAGACTTTTTGGCAGGTGTCTTTAATCTTTTGCCCTTTTTGACAGGTTCTTCATCTCCAAGGACTATCTTACTTTCCTTCTTAGATAGAGAGGCTTTCTTGAATTTTCTAGCAACCTTAGGAGGCACCTCACCTGTAGCATAGCTAAGATAAGTCTTGTACGCTTTGCTTTCCTTCATCTCTGGACTTGTCAAACATTCAGGTAGAACAGCTCCATATTTCTGAGATGCTTCTCTTCTTGAAACAAATCTTAAGGTGTTAATCAAGTAGTCATCTTTGGAGGTATGCATCCCAATTCTGTTTCTCCAGGAATGTGACTTTTCTTGAATGAGGAAGTGGTGAATGATAACTTTGGTAAAACGAGGGTAGTACATATTTTCTTGCTTTTTGTAGACTTTTTTGTCAATCTGATAGGTGAAGTCCTCCCAGAGGAGTTCCACGTAGTCTACATTCTTCTGATGGTACATGCCCCAAAGGATTTGTGCTTAGGAAAGACGAAGTTTGTCTAGACCACTAGTCTTTCCAGATAGGATTCTGTTGATAATAGCAGCATACCAACATCATTGAGTGAATTGATAACCCCAGTATGATCGAGATCTCTTAAGAAAGATATAGTGTCTTCTTTAGAAGTAAGAGCGTCAAAGTCACGACCAGGTACTCTTGGGCAAATCTGAAAGATATCTCTGAAGACTTCCAAGGTAAGCTTGAATCGTTTCTTCTTATTAATCTTGAATCTGTAGAAGTCGTCATGCTTGTATATGCAATTCTAGAATTGATGCATATACACTTTAGGGACATCAGCAGTGATGAGAAATGCAGGATAGCATGGAGTGAGTGCAAGTGCATCCAGAATAACCTGAAATGTTTCCTCTTTTAGTTTCAATCCATGAGGGATTCTTCCATTGCATTTTCCAATGTCAAGTCGATTCTCTTTAGGAACAAGTTCAAGGTCAAGCTTGGTTTGTTGAGCAGTGAATGGAGTCATGTTTTGCTAATGGAAGTTGTACATACAGTTTATATAAGCCATATATATAACACTAAAAGACAATCATGATTCAAGTCTATTGATGCAAGACAGGGTTTACAATAGGGGATAGGTAAGCAAATACAAGGCAACTAACTGACACATAGGCACACAATGCAAAGAACTGATACACATGCAAACAGGATACATACATTCTCATATACCACATAGACAATAGGAAAACTAATGAAATCAAGACAAACACTAAAGATTCCTAAGAAAAATTATACCTAACTTAATCACTAAGTGACAAGATCAGGTTAAATTATACTTAGGTTAGGCTATGAGTTTGAATTACCAAGATTAAGTGATTGATTCAATTAGAAAAAAATCAGGTATAGATAGCCTATGTAATGTGTGTATAGATCTCTTGCTTAAAAATAATGTGTATAGATCTCCTATGTAAAAATGTTGTGTATAGATCTCCTGTTGTAGTTACATGTGTACAGATCTCCTGTGTAAACATGGTGTGTATAGATCTCCTATTATAGTTACATGTGTATAGATCACTTGTATTAATGAGCTATGTATAGATCGCCTTTGTTAAGGGTGCATGTATTGATCGCCTGTTTTAAAGGTTAGATCGCCTTTGTAAAAGGTGTATTGATCGCCTATGTAAATTTTTGTATAGATCGCCTTTACAAGTTTTTAAGTATTGATCGCCTGTTGTACATAATTGGGTATTGATCGCCTGTTGAACAACCTTTTAGGTATAGATTGCCTATTGAAAAGAATTTCTTGGTAATTTAACCTTTTAAAGCATCTAACATCACTCAAACCTGATCATATAGCATCATTCTATCATACTAACACCTTTAAATAACAAACTAACCACAAAAATCTTGGATTAAGCCAAGTACGACCCAAATACACTCGAAAACTCACACAAGTCAAAATTTCTTATGCAAACAAGTTATAAACCACTCAAATCCACTTAACCACTCATATTATAAGTCCTAAACCCAAACCCATGACAATTTTCAAGTCTTGACCCATTTTCACTTTTTTTTCGAGTTCAAGAATTAATCAAAACCCATGAAGTAGTTAATCTTATTAAAAACTATTAAAGTCACACACTCTAGATCCCTATAGGTCCAAAACCCCTCAATCAATTTATCTTTTCATCAACTTTTCAGTGGTGAAAAAGATTATGTCGATTTTAGGGTTTTTGAGTGAAATTCGAAGGTATGGACTGATTAAATGGGTATGATAGCGTTAACACGTGAGTACCTTAAGATTAAAAAGGAGAAGGGACGAGATCTTGAAGGTCTTGATTTTTTAATGGAGGTTTTGAGGGTTTTTGATATGTGTGTGTGTGTTCGTGTGAGGAAGAAAGCGGGCAAAGGGGGTGTTTGTTTAAAATCCTTTTAGGGTTTTGGCAAAAATGCCCCCTGGGTTTTAATAGTACTTCTATTTTTCTTTTAAACTTTTCCTAAGGCATTTTAAGTTTCCCATAATGCAAAACTAGCCCCTATGGTTTAGTCAACAAGAAAAACTTAAGATTTTGCGTTAAAACCCCTATAAGATTAAACATATATCAAATAAAGCCCAATTGAGTTAAAATTATCAACTCCCCTTTAATTATTCACCCGATATGATTAAAACCTTTCCGATTATCATTTTATTATAATGAAGAAGATGATTTTGACAGTTTCTCACATCAAATAATGGACCTGTTTCTTTGAAAGAGTTGTGTCGTTATTTGATGGATCAAAAATTATTCTTAGAAAAATGATGATTTGATGAAGATGAAGATGATTTTTGTAGTTTTGAACATTTAACACCCAATAAAATAAGATTTTCTTATTTTGCACATAGCGCACTGACAGTACAACTTACGGATTTATAAGAAGCACGGGTTGGATGAATAATAATCACAAAGCCTTTGAATGATTATAACGTAATTCATTCCGAGAATAAGAATTCTGTTGTAGGTAGTGTCTTTTTAACGACATACTTACCTTTTGATGATGACAGGGTTGCTTTCTGAAATAATAGCAAGCCATTTTGGCATGTTGAAAACTTTTTGAAACTTTGCTCGATACTTCATTTAAGCCTCGTATTATTATTGAATACATTTCTAAAGCCGTAAATGTTATTCGATTTTCAGATTAGTCATGCCAGAGATAATATTTTTATATTTTTCTAATTTTTTATTTTTATTTTTCTTTTTGTTTTTGTTAAATTGTATATAAGGAAATCTTTTTGGGATTTTTTTTGTTTTCATATGTACTATATACAGGTATGAGTTACACCATCACTCGTCCGTTTTACTCTGCAGAACGTTTCACGTTTCTGGAGACATGCTTTTCATACCAAGCTTATCGATCAAGAAGTTAAATCTCTCTCGAGGCAATGGTTTAGTAAAGATGTTAGCCAGTTGGTATTCAGTCCGGACAAAGTATAGCTCCATGATTCCATTCTCCACTTGCCTCCCTTCTATGAAATGGTAGCAAAAATCGAGGTGCTTAGCTCTTGAATGTTGACATTGTTGCAGCATTGAGCGAATCGCAATTCTTCGTTGTGTTAGTACAGATGTAATATTATTTGAATTTAAAATAATAGTATGTTAGTTGTGAACGCATCTATAGGATTTGTAAGCAACATCCAGACAAGGCAATATATTCAGCCTCTGTACTCGAGATAGCAGTGCTCTTTTGTTTCTTTGACTACCATCTCACAAGTTTAACCTAAGTGCTTCTCGATGTACTACGTCTAGTGTCCTGACACCCCACGTGATCGGCATCTGCATAAGCTGTGAGAGACATATCAATATCCTTAGAGTACCATAAACCTATGTGAATGGTTCCATTAAGGTATCAAAAGATCCGTTTCACCTCTTAAAGTGCTTTTCGGTAGGCTTAGCCTGATACCGGGCACATAATCAGACAACATAGTTAAGGTCAGGTCTACTGGATGTAAGATACATTAAGGATCCAATCATGCCACAGTAAAGTGTAGCATCAACTGGTTTCCCCTGTAGATCTTCATCCAGTTTCTTGTTTTCAATCATGGGTGTGTCGACAGACTCAATAGAATGCAAACCATATTTTTTAACAAATTCAAAAGCATATTTAGATTGGTTTATAAAGATGTCTCTGGACTTTGAGATATTTATAATCCTAAAAAGAATGACATTTGCCCCATCATCGACATCTTAAACTTATTGGTCATCTGATTAGGAAATTCATCACACATGGCAGTATTAGTTGATGCAAATATTATATCATCAACGTAAATTTATACCAGTAATATATCCTTTCCAACATGCCGTGTAAATGGTGTTGGATTAACTGCACCTTTGGAGAATTGTTGAGAGATGAGGAAGCTTGACAGCATATCATACCATGCATGTGGTGCTTGTTTTAGACCGTAAAGAGCCTTTTTGAGCTTGTACACATGCGATGGGTTGTCTTGATCAACAAATCCTTCTGGTTGAGAAATGTAGACCTCTTCTTTGAGCTCGCCATTCAAGAAAGTTGTTTTGACGTCCATTTGGTAGATTGTCATATTCTTGTGAGCGGCATTAGCTACGAAGATACGAATGGCCTCTATTCTAGCAACCGGTGCAAATGATTCCTCGAAATTGATACCGTCTTCTTATCTGAATCCTTGAGCAACTAGTCGAGCCTTATTCTTTAGTACCCCACCTGATTCATTTGTTTTGACCTTATAAATCTATTTGAGTTTGATCAAGAACACTTTATCTGGACAAGGCACCAATTCCTAAACTTCAAGTCTTTCAAATTCATGAATTTCTTCTTGCATTGCATCGATTCATGACGGTTCGATCATTGCTTATCTGAAGTTCTTTGGTTCTACTAAAGTAAGGAGTGCATCAAAATAACACCACATGGCATCAGTTTTAAGTTGCTTCCTTGTAGATACAGAGCGAGAAGGATCACCGATCACGTTTGCTATAGGATGATCCTTAGTCCATCTACCAAGGTGTTCAAATAGAGTGTGGATTTGTCTAACATTAGATGATGATCCATGAGAAGTCGAGTCTTCATTAGGAGATTCATTAAGAGGATCATCATGAAATGTTGGTATTTTTGGTGATTCTTCAAAACCTTGAGAAATGATTGGAGAATGTTCTTGTTCTTGTGATGTTGGAATACTTGTTGATGGAACATCCTAGTCAATTGAAGTAGACACAAGAGAATCAGCTAATACTTCAGCTCTTGGAGCGGGAGCTTCTTGAACTGGAGATACAGCAATTGGTAGAGGATTAAAATATTCATCGAACATTGGTTGAAACAAACGATCCCAGTCATCTTTAATTGGTGGAATACAAGGTTGTTGAGAAATAGGGTTTGATACGAGTCTTGTATTGGGTGTAGCGGGAGTCATTCCTTGAAGCCTGGGTCCTGAACTGAATTGTTCAGAAGCCATTGCTAATAGCTCATCGAATGTTACATGGATTGTTTCGGTAATTATCCGGATCCTTCTGTTGTAAATTCTAAACACTTTCTTTGCATGCGCGTAACCAACAAAAATCTCTATGTCTGCTTTTGCATCAAATTTACCCAGATCCTCATAGTCATTGGTAGGATAACAAAGTGAACCAAAGACATGAAAGAATGATAAGTCTGGTTTCTTATCTTGCATAAGCTCGTATGGAGTTTTGTTGTATCGGAGGCGTATCAAAGAACAGTTTTGGGTATAACAAGCTGTATTAATAGCTTTGGCCCAGAGAAATAATAGAGCGTTAGAAAAGATTAGCATTGTTCGAGTGGCTTCAACAAGAGT
>BQNB010023571.1:3303-61661 GCA_026074375.1 Tanacetum coccineum
AATCAGTCTAAAACGATCAAAACAGTCGAAAATGAATGAACTCGGTCAAAAACGGTCAAAATCGGTCAAAAACGGTCAAAAACGGTAGAAATCGGTCAAAAACGGGCAAAGCGGATGCAAACGGTCAAAAACACACGAAAACGGTCGACAACATACAAAATCGTATAAAAACGGACATGGAATCACTTTGGTTACTTCCTTGAGCATCTTTAACTTCTAAAAAAATATTTTTTTTAAGTTACTAAAACCCATCTAGACCCAGCCCATCTATACCAAAACCCATCTAGACCCAAACCCATCTAGACCCATGTTTTTAGAAGACCCATCTAGACCCAAACCCATCTATACTCATGACCCAAACCCAACCCGACCCACCTATTTTCCACCTCTAAGCAACACTATGAGTACACCTTTGCTTGACTAATTGTGTTTTAACTTTAAAGTAACTATATTTTTGTAATGTATTAGTATTTTAGTCTTTAAAATACATGCGTGAGTGATAGATTGGTTCTAGCTAAGATTATAACTCGACATTTAGCTTAGTTTCAAAAATTGGTGTAAGCGACGTTGTACGGTTTTCTCCGCCTGAAGGGAGATTGATGACATAGTGAAGTGAACTCTCGAGATGAATACTCGGGGAATGGAGTAGGGCAAAGAAGAGCTTCGTACCCGAACCACATTTAATCTTCGTGTTGTCGTTTGATCGTTTTATCTCTTTACTCTTGTCTTATCATTTATATTTGTACTAAGTATTAATTGTCTTATATACTGTTTATGTTATAGTTGCTTAATCTCACATAAACAAGAATCTAATGTTTTTAAAACGTAAATTAACGGTAAAACTATTTAACCCCCCCTTCTTTTTTGGGTAAAGGGTTTCCCCGTTAAATATATTACTCTAAAAAACGATTCAGTATGAAGGATGTGGCTGAATCTCACATCTTAGCCCGTTACATAGGCACAAAGTGAATGTAACAAGCACAACTACTCTAAAGGAGAATACTTCTATAACTAGATTGCAATTGACTCAAAATATCAAAAATAATATATTTCTTCTTTCAACCATGGATCGTGATATCTAAATCAACACAAATAGCCTGAGTGATCAGACATATCATGACTTTTATACAAATCGTCATCATAAGGGTCGTAGTCATCATCCCCTTTTGTTTCCCTCAATTGTTCCAACATGCTATTAGTACCATAACCTTTGTCACTTTCCTCTTTAAAAGTGGTATAAAGAAGTGCGCGCTAACACTCTGTTCTCGGTTATGTTCTTAAGTTTATATTAGAGAAGAAATTTGAAGGAAGTGAGTGAAACAAAATTAAAGTGGTGTTCTCTAGTTTTTTTTAAAGGACTGGAAGTGAAGTAAAAGGGTTGGAAAGGAGGTAAACTTCTTTGGTTCTTTTGGTCAAACTTACCTGCCCACATATGGGATGAAAGTGGATGAAAGAGAAGGAAACAATTAATAAAATAAAGTTAATGACAAAAATACTATTAAATTATTATCACTGACAATACTTTTGAATATTTTAAACAAACATTTCCATTCACCCAATGCCATGCATTTTTTAATCCATGAATATCAACTACAATACTAGCAACTTTCATTCGGTTTCTTTCCTTTTTCTAAAACTTAAGAACACAAAAAAATATATGAACTTTCTTCCCCTTCCTCCCCCTTTCTTTACATTTCTTTCCTCTCATTTCTTTTCACTAAATAAAACTCGAGAACAGAGTGTTAGCGCGCACTCCAAGGAAAACACCCCTATATGCCGTATTGACCTCAGTCAATATGGTGTATCCAGTCTTTTTCAGACACTATAAATAGAAAACTCAAAAATGAGTTTTCAGTGTGCAAAATCATATTCTCTATACCACAGACATAAAAGACGATTTTCTAAAAAGAAGAAGAGCAGTTAAAGGACAAGCATCGATCACGATTCCATAGAAGACACCGTGTAATTCCTATACTCTTGTAATCATTTAATTTTTGGTATCGTTCAGTAAAACGCTTAGTTTACTTTGGTTATTTGATCACGCTTGTATAATTACTATGGTTATGGGCTAATACCCTTGGGTATTAGCCATCTTAATGAAGATTTAATGATTGGTTTGTTTTAAACTCGATTTCTTAATTTATCGTTGAAAGTTTAATTATGTTTATCACATGATACTTGTTTACGTGTTTGAATATGTGACTTATCATTCAACTGGGTCTAGTTATGCCTAATAAGTGAACTAGATACTGAAATAGCTTTCCATATCGTGTTTTATATTACTGGACCAATAGGATCACAAATAATGTTCTATCTTCGTATTTAAATTATGAGCTTAGTTGAATTGGCAGGTGACCCGCAATGTTTCAACAAGTATGTTCTTAATTATTTGATAAAGACTTGAACAATGAACTACTAGTATATAAAATACCGTCAAACAGTAAGTGGGTAAAGTCCTGATGGGCTAGGGTTTAACAAGATCACCATTGCTTTAATCTCTAGATAGATTATAATTAAACTAAAAGGATTCTTTATGCTGATACGTTAATTGTGACAAGATTCAACGTGTCTAGGTCTTAGGATGATGTCCCGCCTAAGTCTTAAGAATGATATGCCGCTTCGAGATAAGAAATCATTGCACTAAACAAACAAACCAGCATTTAATTGGATTTAATATGGGAATACGGTTTTCTATCATTTAGCTTGTACCGCTCTTTTATCTTTTGATTGTTTTCTTGCATGTTTATTGTGTTTGGAATTGATTATTGTCACCATAAAACCTATGCCAGTCTTTTAGGCTGAAAACCCCACATTATCATTAGAACTAGGTTTAGCATAGGTTTAACAAGTAATTAGAATTAACTTAATTCGATTAATTTTAATACTGATAAAATATAAGGTTAACGACCTTGCTCTTAGTGTTTGACACCCCACGTACCACGAAACTCCACCCGATCGGGTATACTGCCCGTTAAAGTGTTGTTTTAGGATAAGTCGGCTAACTATAAATTTTAAACTTTTTAATCAATAAATTGACCCTACACGACAGCACATCAAGTTTTTGGCGCCGTTGCCGGGGAGTGAAAAAGTTTAACCTTTAATTTTATTAGTATTTCTAACCATTAGCTTAGAATAATTTAATTAGTATAATTTAATCATGTTTGTATAATTTAATTGTGTGTTTAAATTCCCGCATTATTTAATTGTTTTCAAAGTATCATGTTTTGATAAATCAACTGATACGCCGTATCCACCAGTTGGATACGACGTATCAAACCTTCTACAGACAGCGTATTGATTGATGCAGTCTAAACAACGTATCCATTCTTCTAAACAATACAGCGTATTCTGTAACATCAACATGGAGTACTGACATTCAACAGATATATACGGCGTATTCAAATCCATTGAATACGGCGTATTACTCACTTGATACAGTATCAGTCCCAATTCAATTTCCTGTCTTGTTTTATGCGTTCTCTCCCCTGAGGGCATATCCTACAGATTATTTATTCTTGGTTTCAAGAAAGCTAAGACAGGAACTATGACGAAACCTACAAATACCATTCAAAATAATTATGATTAAGACAATGCAACACACAAGCTCAATATGAATACCATGATTAAGATTGGCGACGAATTTGTGAAAATACTCCAAGACAATGCCTTCAATGGTATAGACGGGAGAGATGTTATCGACCACATCGTGAATGTACTAGAAATATTGGAATGGATCAAGATTCCTGATGTGGATAAAGATCACTTCCGGTTGCACATATTTCCAATTTTACTTAACGGACGTGCGAAGGAATGGTGGGATAATGAAATAAACGGTACAGTCACCACTTAGATGCACAAGAAGGGAATGGAATCTACAATTTTGAAGAAAGTAATCAGTGTTCCCCTCCAATACCAGTTCCCATCGAGTATGACGTCAATAATGCAGATGAAGTATGCAAATCTGAGGAATTTAAAGTCATACGATACTCAATAGGGCCAGATGAAGAATTCATTACCATTAGTCCAAGCAAATACGACACATGGGAAAAAACCTATGGGTTTATATCTTGCATCTACCATGACCTCTTCAACAAAAAGTTTCGTGGATGGCTGGTGAAGCGCACCAAATAGCAAAATAAAGAGAATGAAAAAGTCTAACTTAAAGCCTAGCTGAAAAAAAAGTACTTACCAGGAGACAACCCAGTTGTTTTTAATTGTTTGAGTTCTAATTTTAATTGTTTTATTGAGTATGTCTTCCCAGACATTCAATACGGGGTATCAAACCTCTATGGATACGCCGTATCGAACCGCATTTAATTTTTGTAAAACTTTAAAAGATTTGTTTTTACAGGAAGCAATACGGTGTATCCTTGGGTTTGGGATACGGCGTATTGACTACCTGTACAGTGTGTTTAATTGTTTTCCTACATTTTAATCATTGTATAACCGAGATTGGAATTGCACTTTTGTCTTCTAAACTTTTATGCAGGACCTTGCTGTAAAGAAATTGACGATATGGTATACTCTGAAAAAGACTTGTGCTGAACTCGTACGAGCATTCTGACGCCTCGTCAACACACTTTTGCTCAAGAACTCAAATTGGAGAATCATCCCGAGCAACATATCAGGGGAGTTTCTCGTTCTAATTCTATTTCCTATTTTCTTTAATTGTTTTATCTATACAACGAGGAAGTTGTATAATTTAAGTGGGGGGGGGGGTGAAGAATTAGAATGCCTACTTGTCCTTTCCTTTACAAATAATATGTTATATTCTTAGATTATGCCAAATTTAAATTTTTTTCTAGTATAACTTTTGTAAAAATTGCTAGTTACATGAACTCGTGCACTATAACCCTTAATACCAAATTGTGAGAATTAAGCCTATTCCGTTTCCAAATATTTACTAAAAATTCCACAAAAATTATGAGTGTTCCGGTGATGTAGTGGACTTTAGAACTTGGCTTGGTATATCACTCAAGACCATAACGATGAGTACTATGGGCTTAGATGGAGTAACATGTTTAACTGGTAAATTTCTAGGAATACATCAAAAAGCTAAAATGTTGTAAAATTAACTAACTACACTGGTTAGTTAAACCCTGTATAACCCTTTGCTTACTCTTACTATAAGAGTAAGATCATCTAGAAAAACCTATTGAGCCATTCTTGTCTTTTTCACACCAAATGTCTATTTCGTTACACCTTAGCCTACCGTGTAGATTAAGCCTACTTTATCAAAGTTGCTAGTTGCTTTTGTTTAAAGTTTTGTATTACCTGTGTCAAAGTAAATTTTTCTATCTCCGGTTAGGTCGGGAAATTGCACAATGCAATGGGAAAATATGTAGCTCGTGTATTTTGCTACTTTCGTAATTATGTATTATGTCCAAAGATAAAGTGTTAAAGGAAAAATTATCCGGACGAATTATGATTGTAAAGACGGTGAAATTGCACCGAGGTTTATTTTTAAAAAATGGAAAAATAAAAAATACATCAAAAAATGGGAGGATAATTGATAGTCGGTTCGCTAAACTTAAACCGATGAAGTACTTGGAAGGATCGATTATTCATTGATGTGTGGATAAAAATAAACGATGTATAGTTTTGTATAATGTGGCGGCCGATATCACCACTTTTGTAAAAGTATGTAAAGTTTGGGATGATTGAGATGTTGACCATTTTAGGAATACCAACTTAGGTTGTCTTTGTCATTTCTATGATCGAGGCGTTTGCTTATATTTCGAGTCTTTATCATGGAACGGTTGGGAAAAGTTACTAGCAACTACTTTATTTGTCCAAGCTTAATCTATTTGTTTTGTGAATTTTATTTAACAACAATTTACTTCCCTTTCCTAGCAACTAACCTTAGGTTTTACTCGAACGAGGTTGAGATCAAGTCATGCATGTCTATTCCGTCATTAAGGCCATGTATGCGTGATTCAGCCACCTTGTTGGTTTATTACTTTTATTGAAAGTTAGAAGATCCGTACCCTATATCATTCTTCATCCTAACCCTTGGTTAAACTTGAATGAGGATGTGATCGAATTGTACATGTCTATTCTGTCGTTACGGCCGTGTATGTATGATTCAGTTACCTTGTTGGTGTGGTACTATCGGTGAAAGATTATTAGAATGATCAACCTTAAGCCTAATTACCCAATTTACCTTTTGACTTGTTTCTCCTTAGCTCTAATGGTGGAGATATGTATCATTGCCAAGCATATGATATAAAACTAATCACGACTGTTGATCCCACTTCAATAGATCAAATTCCTTAAGCTTGTATAAGGTTTAGTTATATTAGATAAATCTAACACAACTATAGTAAAAGCTTTGTTTGAATGTATTAAAGATTATGCGGAATCTAATCTTTAATATTAAGAAGAATTATCAATGAAACAGTAAAACGATGAACATATAATTCAACAAACAAGCTCCAATATTATTAATGATAATAATACAAATACTCTTAAAGTATTAGGGTTACAAAGACCTTAAAGCTAAGAAAAAGATTGATTTTTGTTTTTGGTGCATCAATATCTATGCCCTAGGACCTCCTTTTATACACCAAAGAGTCCTACTCGGCTTACAATACTTTTCTAAGTATATAAAATCTTTTCTATAAATAACTAATACATATCAAGTAAGCAGTACTAACAAACAGTACTAACTTACACTAGCAGTACTAACTTAACACTACTAGTAGTAACTTTCTACTAGCAGTACTAACTTTCACTAGCAGCATTAACTTTTATACCAGCAGTAGTAACTACTTAGTATATTTTCTTTGAAGTTCATGAGCAGCGCTAACTTCATCAGAGCAATATTAACATAAACTTGAGCAGCATTAATTCCAACAGCATCAAGAAGACTTTTAATCCTAACAATCCTCCCCTAAACTTGATATTCTTTTTCAAAATCATCAAGTTTCTTCATTTAAGCTTCATCATCACCAGGAAGATTCTTCCAAACACTTATTTACTTCTTAAGCTGTTTTATGATCAATTTACATAGCTGATAAGCCATTTTACTTTCATAATCAATTTGAAGCTTCTTTTCTAACATCATTGAAAGTGTAGGTGGTGTAAGAGGATACTTATTTTCTACCAACATGCAAATCTGCATAGACTGCATCCTCAAGAAATGTACTCCACATGAGTCATATAGCTTCCATTACAACACTTTGTATCCATTTTGCAGCTTCTGTCACATCCCGCCAAGGCGGAAACACGAGGCGTAACTTCATAGGTATCATCACAAGAAAATGGTGTCAACAATAGAGAAAACTATATGAACAAAACATAAATGGACACAAAGTGTCATGACAATACCTTAACACAAAATAATCTTGCATTAATAAAAAAGGGTCTCATTAATACAAAGACTTAACATGGCTCACAAACCTAAGAAATCAAACAACATTCAAGAAGAATCCATTAAACAAGTACGAAACGAAAATCAAAAGATAAACTCCATATGCAATCCTAAGGTCTCTCTAGCCACTTTTAGCTTCAAAACCCTCACATGGTCACCTAAAAATGATGCTTAAAATGTCAACATAATGGTTGGTGAGAGAAATAGGTTTACGACACACATTTCAAGCTTTAAATCAAGTATTGTGATTAATAAAAACAGAACTTGGCAGGACAGTTAAGCTAACTATTATACAGGCTAACATGCATTCGTCCAAAACAACCATAACTAGGACGGAACGTGTCCCATGATCCAAGCAACAAAGTACGTCTCACAGTCATGGGTAGGAACGTTGCCCGAAGCACTCATCATTTAGGTAGGAATATTACCCCCAATCCAAAGCACACAACATTGTCTCAAAGTAATGGGTAGGAACGTTTTCCCCAATCCAAAGCCATAACATTTAGCACACAACATATAATAGCTACATAAAAGTCCATGCGTCAAATAAACCACATAATTACAACAATTAAAACATTTCAAAACATATTTTTGTATCATTTCCATCCCAAGAAAACATAGTAAAATTGGACTATGAAACTCACCTGATGCTCAGCTACTTGACAGAATCTTGCAAACAATCTAAACACAACAAAAACACAATTTACACTCGGTTAGACTAAATGCCTCACCCAATGTAACAATCATATGATGGACTTCTAAACCTTACTCTAAGTTTATAATCCTTTAAATACATCACCCACATCATTTTCATACCTTATATAACCTTAACCATTAACTTCTAATTTCACAGTTTTTGACTGAATTTTGTAGTCATTTTATAACCATAAATAAAATACTAAATCACCTAATTGATGGTTCTCCTTACATCTCCTAGCTCCCTAGTGAGTTGTGAGCTACTGTGATGTTTTAGAAAAAATAATATTAAGTGGAACTATTTTATAAAAATTCAACATTACAAAGTACTCAGATTTGAATCTGAAGGCACACCAAAAAGTTTGATGTCCTTAAAAATACTTAGAAAATGTTTTAATGCTAGCCCTTTGAACTGGAGTTAATAGACACCTAAAATATGACCTCTAATTTTTGGCTAACCATAATTCGAATTTTAAGTTGGGGTTTTACTCCTCGAAATCAGACCCAAATCTGACCCGAATTAACTGTTTTGACAACTTTTCTTGAAAAAATTATTTGACTAACTTTCCTACCTCAAAACCTTTGGGGGATAGACTATATGGAAACTAGACTCTCTGAACTTATCAATGGACATAATATTGATAATAAAACACGTTACCATCATTGAGATATCAATCGAACAACATGACTTAAAATTCTGCCCAAAACTAATTCCTTTTCTAACGCATTCTAGACCTAACCGAATACACCAAAACGCTTATAATTTTTCCCTAATCACTTCTAATTAAGTTAATTACTTTGATTTACAAAAATATAAATAAACCCTAATTCCATCACTTAATTGTTACAAGAAAACTAAAGAATATTAATTGAAAAGGGTTTAAGAAAACATACCTAAAACCTTGATCTTGAAACACTAAATCACCAACTTGATCTTGATAAAAAAAAACTTTTTTTTTCTTTCTTCTTGGGTTCGACCGGCCAAACAAGGGAAGAGGGGGAAAAGGGTTTGTACTTATAGGGTTTGCAAAAGAGTTTGAGATAAATACTAATTAGAATTTGATTTGGTTTAAAACTTTGTTTCCTTTTTTTTCTACATAACCGGTCGACTAACACCCCTATATATATATATTTATATTATATATTTTTTTCTATTTTATTCTTTACATATTCAACCCTTAATTTTGATATTTTTATAAAAACCCTTTTTCTACCTTTTAAAGCTTTTAAATTAAAACTAGATTAAATGACTTATAAAAACAATTCATTTCTAATTTTATTTTACTAACTTAATAAAACTAAGTTCTAATTTCTATATTTTTCTAAACTAAACTTTTAATTTTACTAACTACTAACACTTAAAGATATAAGTACGTATACATATACATAAAAATACGTACACACATAGAATTATACTATCATTTTCATTGTCATTAAAATGTGAACAAAATGAAATACCCATAACAACCATAAATTCAATCACAAGGAGACGATCACGCTCACGTATTGATAACCAAACTCACATAAGATCACATAAACACATAATTATTATAGCACATAATGATATTTATGTCAATACTAACGGTTTGACTAACCTGCTCAAGGCATAGTTGTCACAGTATCTCCTCCCTAGGGAAATCTCGTCCTGAGGAATTAACTAAAATATTCACCAGTTATCATCAATAAACATTGGGGGGGATACCTAGCTTTTTCATAAGCTCCCCTCGCGCTCCATGGTAATCTCCGACCACGCTTGAAATTCCAGCGCACTTTAAACCAATTGGAATCTTACTTACTATTTCAAAGTCTGAACTCACGGTCCAAAATCTCTACTGGTTCCTAGACAAAATGAAAGTGTTTCCTCGATCTTGATATCGTCCAATGGCACATGCAAATTAACATCCGCCAAACACTTTTTCAAATTTGACACATGGAATGTGTCGTGCACCTCACTCAATTTCTTAGGCAATCTTAAACTATAAGCTACAAGGCTAATTCTTTAAAGGATTTCAAATGGTCCTACATACCTCGGTGCCAACTTACCTTTATTTCCAAAATGCATCACATCTTTCAAGGAGCGACCACACACTCAGTAACACATGATCTCCAACCTCAACTTTAGGGGCTTGCGCCCAATATTGTCAGCATACTCTTTTGATGATACCCTCCATGCCGGCTTTGAGCAACTCCTTGATCAAAAACTACCTTGTCGGTTCTCTTAGCAACCAAATCAGCCCACTTAAACTAATTTCCCCAATCTCATCCATAGAACAGGCTACCTACATTACCTTCCATACAATGCTGTCAAATGGAGCACAAAAACCGAATACTCAAATGAAAACTATTGTTGTAAGAAAATTCAGCTAAGGTAGGTGAGCATCCTAATTTCCAACCAAAATCTATTACACATCGCCCTTAAAGTAAAGATTTTTGCAATGTTTGCCAGAAACCCAGCGCTAATAAACGTCCATATCGATCCGCAAAAATCGATACTGGAACGACCGTGTCCGAGCGACTATTTCATCGAAGTACAAACTTTTTATCCAATCTCTCAGTACTATAATCCTCTCGCATTGCCAAAAAATGAGCCGACTTGGTCAGCGCTGTCGACTATTACCCAAATCGTATCGTGCCCACTTTTCATCTTATAGACCCTGGTGATAAAATCCATGTGATCTTATCTCCACTTCTATTCGGGTACCTCGGGTTGTTGCAATAAACCCAAGGGCCTTTGATGCTCAGCCTTCACCTTAGAACAAGTTAAACATTTGCTAACATAAGTTGCAATGTCCCTCTTCATTCCCGGCCACCAGTGCATATCTCGAAGATCATGGTACATCTTATCCACTCCAGGATGTACATAGTACCTAGTCTTATGAGCTTCGTCTATAATTATTGTTCGTACACCTCCTACTAACGACACCCATATACGGTCTATAAAGTATAAACTCCCGTCTTCTCTCTTTGCCATCTGTTGATCCAAACCATGTATCCTTTCTGTAAGTGCATTCTCTTGCTTGAACGCCTCACCCTAGGCTGCTAGTATCATCCCTCTTACTCCAGATAGAATAGTCATAGCCATTGCTTGTACATGTCTAGGTTTCACTCGTTTCTTCCTACTTAATATGTCTGCCACCACATTTGCCTTACCTGAATGGTAGCGAATCTCACACTCATAGTCACTAAATAACTCAATCCACCTCCTTTAACGCATATTCAACTCCTTCTGATCGAATATGTGTTGAAGGCTCTTATGATCCGTATAGATAACACTCTTTGTACCATACAAATAATGCCTCTAAGTTTTAAGGGCAAACACAACAGCTCCTAATTCTAGGTCGTGTGTTGTATAATTCTTCTCATGGATCTTTAGCTGTCTTGATGCATAGGCAATTACTTTGCCTCTTTGCATGAGTACACAACCTAATCCCTGGCTCGATGTGTCACAGTATACTACAAAATCTTCTATTCCATCAGGCAACGATAGTATTGGAGCATTACACAAATTATCTTTCAAGGTCTGGAATGCCTCCTCCTGTTCTACGCCCCACTCATATTTTTTGTGTTTTTGAGTCAACGAAGTAAGAGGTTTAGCAATCTTAGAGAAATTTGCAATAAAACGTCGGTAGTAACCTGCTAACCCCAAAAATGATCGAATTTCAGATGGTGTTGTAGGAGCTTTCCAATTCTTTACCGCTTCAATCTTACTTGGATCCACGTGAATACCATTCTGGTTGACCACGTGACCAAGGAATTGCACTTCTTGTAACCAGAACTCACACTTGGAAAATTTTGCATACAACTTCTCCTTCTTCAGCAATTCCAACACCAGCCTCAAATGAACCTCATGTTCCTCCTTAGACTTTGAGTAGACCAGAATGTTTCCCCCAACCCCCACCCCCATCAATGAAAACTATGACAAACTTATCTAGGTACGGTTTTAACAAACCCTGTTTCATCAATCATAAAGACATGGAAGCGGTGCATTGGTTAATCCAAAAGGCATAACCGTAAACTCAAAATGTCCGTATCTCGTTTGAAACACGGTCTTTAGAATATCATCCTCATGTACTCGGAGCTGATGATAACCTGACCGAAGGTCTATCTTTAAGAAGTAGCGTGCTCCTTGCAGTTGATCAAATAGGTCATCAATTCTCGGGAGAGGATAGCAATTCTTGACAGTCAACTTGTTCAGCTCCCTATAATCAATACACATGCGTAATGCACCATCCTTCTTCTTAACAAACAACACAGGTGCTCCCCACGGAGAATGACTTGGTCGTATGAAACCTTTGTCTTGCAACTCTTGAAGCTGCCCAGACAATTCTTGCATTTCCGAGGGCGCTAGACGATATGGAGACTTCGCAACCGGCGTTGCTCTAGGAACTAAATCTATGCGGAACTCAACTTGTCGTTGCAGTGGCAATCCCGACAAGTCCTCCAGAAACACCTCAACAAAATCTCATACTAAAGAAATATCACTCAATTTCGGTTCATCTACCTTCACGTTACTTAAGGCTTTGGCGATTCCTGAGTAGTGCACCTTGACATGAAAGTATCTCACCACTTGTCCCATGAATGCCTCACCCTCTCGTGGCACACTACCTCAGCCTTATGCTCAGACAGCCAGTCCATCCCCACAATCACATCGAAACTCCATGACCTTAGGGCTAATCAAATCTATAGGAACAAGAAATTTTCCTAGCTCTAGTTTTGCAATCCATGAATAAACCTATTAATTTTCGTAGTTTCCCTTACCACTGCTACATCTTATAAAATCACATATCTAGGGTTTACAAAACTAGGTTTCACATTAAGCAAAGGTGCAAAATTAGTAGAAATGAAACTAAAATCAACTCCAGAAATCAAAAAGTATAGTAGCATAGTGATTGTTTAAAGAAAAAGTACCCGTCACACGTTAGATCATGGAGAGCCCGACCGCGTTCACATTAGATTTCTGCTATTCCTTGTGTTCCGACTTCCATCAATAGTCAAACGGTTTCCCACCTGGCCAGGTGCTCGGGTCAATTTAGGACAAGTATTTCGAAATGTTTGCAGATTCAATAACATAACATGTTCCTGGTTTCATGTTTCCCCTCTAGCAGCATTCATCGTGCCACACTGCGTTAATTGGCAAACGACAATTCCTTGCAAAGTGACCCGGTTTCTGACAATTGAAGCACACTAGACAAGGTCCACCCTCGGGATAAATGAGTCTAACACTTAGTACATTTTGGATGAGGGCCAGCATACCCATTCCTGTGAGGAGTTGCTGCCACAAACCCCTTGCTCACTTTCGCCCTCTTATTATTGTTGGGTTTGTGTACCACTTTATAATAAACATTATTAGTGAAAAATTTAATTTATGCTTGACAATAATGAAAGGTTTTGTGCGCCAAGTAATGGTTTTAATATTGTCAAGTATATACATTGTGATGTTCCTATGTTAAAAACTGTTAATAGAAGAACATTAAAACTGCCCACGCAAGAAAAAAGAGTCTAACAATATAAAGTAATACGGTTATTTCGTCCGACAAAGCAGTTTGTACTGCAGAGGGCTTGTCTGATATCGGACAGTACTTGGTAACCTCCTTTTAAGCTCGAACAGCATAAAGTCAAAAAGTGACATAAATCTTTTTATGCCCAAACAGTTGTAATGTCACATCTAATGGCAGTATTAAAACATACAGTAAAAACCTTATCATGATTCAAATCCTACTTTTATCTTCTTCTTTGCCTGATGTTCGAACGATACTAACTCCTTTCTTAGCATGAGCAAATTAAAATATAAGAAGGCAGCAAGTACTAAAATATTCCCTTGGCCTCCTTCCTCCCATGACTTTTTAGTACACCATAATTAATAAGAAAGTGTCCCGTAAAGGCCTTAAGCCCAAACTGTTATAGCACAGCTTTCTGACAGTGAACAGCATAAGATTTTCTAAATATAAACATGGAGCCCACATGTCTTGAGGCCAAATAAAATAATAATAAATGATCCTACAGTTTGTTTTGTCATTCTTTGCACAATCAGTACTTTCATATTAACAATTCACGGTCTATCGTGGCCATATCTTCTTACTTTAAAAGAGAATCCTTGTTCTTAATAGAAGAACTTTGTCCCAAAAAACCAAAACTCTTCCATTAAGCCTTCGATTTAAACTTTATCATTATAATTGTTGTGTATATAAGCAAACAGTATTAACATCAAATGACCATAATATGAATAAACCTGTTCTAATAGACCATGACCATGAAAACAAGTTACAACCTGCTTGTTTTCTTTAAACTCCTTGCTACTCAGTTCATCATTAGTTCTACTAGTTTTCATCAATCAAACCATATATCGACTCCACCAAACAAGTAGAAACATAAACACCGATGGATCACAAGCAAATCATCATCTCACAAAAACTGCTATCGATTTAGTTTTTGAAAAACCCTTTCTGAAGCCAGTTTTAATAAAAATCGTATCTTTATTTTGAGGACGACAAATCAAAAAAGATCGCTCTGGTCAGATCGAGTACATATAATGAGTAATACGAACCTCCCAGTATAACATGTTGTGACAGATCCAACGGTTTAACAAACGCTTTTATAATCGTTTTAACTCACAACTGCCCGAAGAAATCCAAACTAGAGAACATAATACGAACTAGGTTTTTTAACTCGAATCTCAAAATATAACAAAACTTGTAATCCTCGATATCGAAGGGTGGAAAAAAGCCCACCTGCTCTTATAAAAAACCAATTGGATATATCATATATTAGCTCAAGATTGGTTAGATCTTATTATCTAGGATGAACAATAACATTGATTGTAACACCAGTGGAAATAATAAAGATACACAATCAAGTTACATCATGTTTTCCTTTATTGAATCGTTTCCCCTATTACCACTAAATCTAATTTGGTGCTACACCAACTAACTATGGTGTACTATTCGACTCTCACAGATCGACTTGCCTATATCCTAACAATCTTGACACTCACAGGGAGAGCTCTAGTTTTCTATGGATGGATTTGGATCTTGGACAGGACTATTTTTCAAATAGTTTATTCTTATTGATTTTATGGATCGGTTTGGAGATTATTTAAAGATGTGATTACGAAGACAATTGAATATTGCTTATTTAATGTTGTAGTTGGGTTTCACAGGTGCGTGTCTTATCATATCTTAAAGTATAAGTTTTGCAGACTATGACTTTAAAGATAACTTGTTCGTAGGCTTACAAATGTGTGACTAATACTTGACAAGAATCTAATCGTATCATGCCCACTCTTCGTCTTAGGTAACTTGGTGATAAAATCCATGGTGATCTTATCCCACTTCCATTCAGGTATATCGGATTATTGCAATAAACCCAAAGGCCTTTGATGTTCAGCCTTTACCTTAGAACAAGTCAATCATTTGCTAATATAAGTAGCAATGTCCCTCTTCATTCCTGACCACTAGTACATATCTCGAAGATCATGGTACATCTTATCCGCTCCAGGATGTATAGAGTACCTAGTCTTATGAGCTTCGTCCATGATTATGGTTCTTACACCTCCCACTAACGGAACCCATATACGATCAATAAAGTATAGACTCTCATCTTCTTTCCGTTCCATCTGTTGGTCTAACCCGTGTAACCTTTCTGCTGGCGCGTTCTCTTCCTTGAACGCCTCACTCTAGGCTGCTAGTATCATTCTTCTAACTCTGGACTAAATGGTCATAGCCATTACTCGTACACGTCTAGGTTTCACTTGTTCCTTCCTACTTAATGTGTCTGCTACCATGTTCGCCTTACCTGGATGGTAGCGAATCTCACACTCATAGTCACTAAATAACTCAATCCACTTCCTTTGATGCATATTCAACTCCTTCTGATCGAATATGTGTTGAAGGCTCTTATGATCCGTATAAATGACACTTTTTGTTTCATACAAGTAATGCCTCCAAGTCTTAAGGACAAACACAATAGCTCCCAATTCTAGGTCGTGTGTTGTATAATTATTCTCATGGATCTTTAGTTGTCTTGATGCATAGGCAATTACTTTGCCTCTTTGCATGAGTACACAACCTAATCCCTGGTTCGATGCGTCACAATATATTATAAAATCTTTTACTTTATTAGGCAACGATAGTATTAGAGCATTACATAAATTGTCTTTCAAGGTCTGAATGCCTCTTCCTGTTCTATGCCCTACTCATACTTTTTGTTTTTCTGAGTCAACGAAGTAAAAGGTTTAGCAATCTTAGAGAAATTTGCAATAAAACGTCGGTAGTAACCTGCTAACCCCAAAAATAATCGAATTTCAGATGGTGTTGTAGGAGCTTTCCAATTCTTTACTGCCTCAATCTTACTTGGATCCACGTGAATACCATTCGGGTTGACCACGTGACCAAGGAATTTCACTTCTTGTAACCAGAACTCACACTTGGAAAATTTTGCATACAGCTTCTCCTTCTTCAACAATTCCAACACCAGCCGCAAATGAACCTCATGTTCCCCCTTAAACTTTGAGTAGATCAGAATGTCATCAATGAAAACGATGACAAACTTATCTAGGTACGGTTTTTAAACCCGATTCATCAAATCCATAAAGACTGCGGGTGCATTGGTTAATCTAAAAGGCATAACCGTAAACTCAAAATGTCTGTATCTCGTTCAAAACGCGGTCTTTGGAATATCATCCTCATGTACTCAAAGCTGATGATAACCTGACCGAAGGTCTATCTTTGAGAAGTAGCGCGCTCCTTGCAACTGATCAAATAGGTCATCAATTCTCGAGAGAGGATAGGGATTCTTGACAGTCAACTTGTTCAGCTCCCTATAGTCAATACACATGCGTAATGCACCGTCCTTCTTCTTAACAAACAACACAGGTACTCCTCACAGAGAATGACTTGGTCGTATGAAACCCTTGTCTTGCAACTCTTGAAGTTGCGCAGACAATTCTTGCATCTCTGAGGGCGCTAGACGATATGGAGACTTCGCAACCGACGTCGCTCTAGGAACTAAATCTATGCGAAACTAAATTTTTCGTTGCAGTGGTAATCCTGACAAGTCCTCCGGAAACACCTCAACAAAATCTCGTACTACAGAAAAATCACTTAATTTCGGTTCATCTACTTTCATGTTACTTAAGGCTTTGGCGATTCCTGGAGTACGTTCTCCTTAGACATGAAGTATCTCACCACTTTCCAATGGTATCCTAACCACCTTCTCGTGGCACACTACCTCAGCCTTATGCTCAGACAGCCAGTCCATCCCCACAATCACATCAAAACTCCTATGACCTAAAGGTATCAAATCTATAGTGAACAAGGAAGTTCCTAACTCTAGTTTGCAATCACAAATAATCCTATCAACTTCTACTTTCTTACAATTTGCTACTTATATACATATCCAGGGTTTACAAAACTAGGTTTCACATATAGCAAAGGCGCAAAATCAATAGAAATGAAACTAAAATCAGCTTCAGAATCGAAAAGTACGGTAGCATAGTGATTGTTCAAAGAAAAAGTACCCGTTACGACGTTAGGATCTTGGAGAGCGCCGACTGCATTCACATTGAAGGCCCTTCCTTTAACTTGATTCCCGCTATTCCTTGTGTTCTGATTCCTTCAATAGTCAAATAGTTTCCCACTTGACCAGGTACTCGGGTCAATTTAGGACAAGTATTTCAAAAATGTTTGTGGCTTCCACACTCATAACATGTTCCTGGTTCATGTTCCCCTCTAATAGCATTAATCGGCGCCACCTGCTTAATTGACATACGACAATTCCTTGCAAAGTGACCTGGTTTCTGACAATTGAAGCACACTAGACAAGGTTTACCTTCGCGATGATGAGTCCAACACTTAGTACATTTTGGATGAGGGCCAGTATACCCATTCCTATGAGGAGTTGCTGCTACAAATTCCTTGCTCACTTTCGCCCTCTTATCATTGTTTCTCCAACCTCCTTGCTTGCTTGTCTATTCCACTCCCTTTTCTCTTCTCATTACCCTTTGTCAATGTACCACAGCCGACTGCCTCATCAGTAAGTATCCCAGCTCTAAGAATTGCACTCTGGATTATGGTTGGTTGGGTTGCTCATAGCATTCCCCGAATCTCAGGAGCTAAACCAGCTATGTACCTCTTGATGCGTGATGACTCAAGAGTAATTGGATGCGGGAACAACTTGGCCAATTCATGAAACCGATCTGTATAGCCAGCATGATTGGTTCCTACCATCTTATGATTCTAAAACTCAGTTTCCAACTTCTCCATTTCATTGCTAGGACGGAACTCCTCTACAAGCAACGCATTAAAATCAGTCAATGACATACCTATTGCAGCTTCGCGACCTCTTGCTTGAACTTGGGTGTTCCACCAAGTCAAATCCTTGTTCACAAACGAGCTAGCAGCATACTTCACCTTTTGATTCTCAGCACTTCTACTATTGTCAATTACATTCTCCATCTTCTCGATCCATCGGGTAAGTACTATCGCACCTCCCTTTCCATCATACTCTTTGGGATTACATGCCATGAACCCTTTGTAGGTACAACCATTGTTTCTACCATTTCCACCATTAGCATTGTTCACATTGTAAGTTACTTGAGTGACGATCTGAGGAAGGATGTTTTGCAATTGCTGCGTAATGATAGTAGCAATGTTAGGGTTCTCCTCGTTGCTAGGACAGCTTTGACGG
Source organism: Tanacetum coccineum (assembly GCA_026074375.1). Lineage (NCBI taxonomy): Eukaryota > Viridiplantae > Streptophyta > Magnoliopsida > Asterales > Asteraceae > Tanacetum > Tanacetum coccineum. The sequence goes on from BQNB010023571.1 coordinate 22,055, forward strand.
GATAGAGCCATTTCTATATGAGATAAAATTTATATATAGTAAATGATATAATAACGATTTCCAATCCCATGATCTTATCATACTCTACCATAACCATATACGTACAAGTATAACCAATAAACAATGTATCAACATTAATCCATGTAATCATACTTGCAAGTCCACTTGTGTTATGGTGCATGTATAATTATGTTGGCCACCATAATTATAGATGCCCCCTTTCACAGTTGTACTCCCTCTTATGATGACACTTCATGAAATAAATATACCACATAGCACGCAACTCAAATGAAAACAACTAATCATACATAGGAATAACCCAACAATCACTTTTCTTATATTAAAGCACTCAAAATCTAAGAGTTGAAAATAACATTCCTAAACATGGCTTCAAATGTCGAAAGGAAAAGAAAACAAACTAAAACATATCAATAACTTAGGATAAAATGGACAGTCGCAGAATGTACGGTTTGGAATAGCTTTAGCTATCTTCTTCAACTTCTTACACTTAGGCTTACTTCTTGTGGTGGACTCAAGATCTGATTCTACCTCCTTATCAGATGCTTCATACCATAGAGGCTCATCCTCATCCTCAATCAACCAACATTTTATGTTGCCTTCTCGTTGGGGCAATCGATGCAGAGCAAATTCATTCCTTTGGAGTTCTGGGTGATCAACAAATCCATACAGATCATAAGTCTTAGGTTGCTGACTTGGCTCCTCTTCTTCTTTAGACGAATGGTATCCTGGAAACTTAGAGATTTCTCCATGTTTTGAAATCATCGTCATCTTCCTCACTAGGATCTATTTTCCTCCTACTTGTTTCTTAGTCATCTTTACTTCAATTCGGCGCAGATACAGACCTTTCGGTATTCGGACTTTGTGGTTCGTATGCTTCATCCTAAGCTTCATCACTGGATTAGTAAAATGCTTGAGTCCAGTTGCGAAGGCGATTCCACAATGATACTTAATACGAGACACACAAGTTGGAGGAGACATGACTAAAATAACACAAGGAAGGGTATATACTATTAGATCCCCAAAATAAAAAGTATATATATATATATAGTAGTAACAAAAATAGGAAAAATTAAAGCTTTTAAGTAGCGAGAAAATATAGTAGATACGTACATATACACTTAAACCCTAAAATGCAACTATATAAGGGGCTCCTAGGTTATAGTCTAGGTTCAGTCACCTACTTCTTTATAACCATTGGCTCTAATACCAATCTGTCACACCCCGCCAAGGCAGAAACACGAGGCGTAACTTCATGGGTATCATAACAACACAATGATGTCAACAATAGAGAAAACTATATGAACAAAACATAAATGGATACAAAGTGTCATGACAATACCTTAACACAAAATAATCTTGCATTAATGAAAAAAGGTCTCTTTAATACAAAGACTTAACATGACTCACAAACCTAAGAAATCAAACATCATTTAAGAAGAATCCATTAAACAAATACAAAATGAAAATCAGAAGATAAACTCCATATGCAATCCTAAGGTCTCTCTAGCCACTTTTAGCTTCAAAACCCTAAACATGCTCACCTAAAAATGATGCTTAAAAATGTCAACACAACGGTTGGTGAGAGACATAGGTTTACGACACACAATTCAAGCTTTAAATCAGTTACTGTGATTAATAAAAATAGAACATGGCAGGACAGTTAAGCTAACTATTATACAGGCTAACATGCATTCGTCTAAAACAACCATAACTAGGATGGAACGTGTCCCACGATCCAAGCCACAAAGTACGTCGTATAGTCATGGGTAGGAACGTTACCTGAAGCACTCGTCATTTGGGTAGGAACGTTACCTCCGATCCAAAGCACACAAGATTGTCTCAAAGTAATGGGTAGGAAAGTTACCCCCGATCCAAAGCCATAACATTTAGCACACAACATATATATAATAGCTATATAAAAGTCCATGCGTCAAATAAACCACATAATCACATCAATTAAAACTTTTCAAAACATATTTTTTCATCATTTCCATCGCAAGAAAACATAGTAAAATGGAACTATGAAACTCACCTGATGCTCGGCTACTTGACAGAATCTTGCAAACAATCTAAACACAACAAAAACACAAGTTACACTCGGTTAGGCTAGATGCCCCAACCAATGTAACAATCATATGATAGACTTCTAAACCTTACTCTAAGTTTATAATCCTTTTAATACATCACCCACATCATTTTCATACCCTATATAACCTTAACCATTAACTTCTAATTTCACAATTTTTGACTAAATTTTGTAATCACTTTATGACCATAAATAAAATACTAAATCACCTAATTGATGGTTCTTGTTACATCTCCTAGCTCCCCAATGAGTTCTGAGCTACTGTGATTCTTTAGAAAAAATAATATTAAGTGGAACTATTTTATAAAAATTCATCATTATAAAGTACTTAGGTTTAGATCTGAACGCACACCAAAAAGTTTGACGTCCTTAAAAATACTTAGAAAATATTTTAACGCTAGCCTTTCTAACTGGAGTTAATAGACACCTAAAATATAACCTCTGATTTTTTTCTAACCCTAATTCTAATTTTAAGTAGGGGTTTTACTCCCCGAAGTCAGACCCAAATCTGACCCGAATTTACTATTTTTGACAACTTTTCTTGTAAAAATTATTTGACTAACTTTCCTATCTCAAAACCTTTCAGGGCTAGACTTTTTGGAAACTAGACTCTCTGAACTTATCAATGGATATAAGATTGATAGTAAAACACGTTACCATTATTAAGATATCAATCGATCAACATGACCTAAAATTCTGCCCAAACCTAATTCTTTTTCTAACACATTCTAGACCTAACCGATTACACCAAAACGCTTATAATTTATCCCTAATCACTTCTAATTAAGTTAATTACTTTGATTTACAAAAAATATAAATAAACCCTAATTCCATTACTTAATTGTTACAAGAAAACTAAAGAAGATTAATTGAAAAGGGTTTAAGAAAACGTAGCTAAAACCTTGATCTTGAAACACTAAATCACCAACTTGATCTTGATAAAAAGAATCATTTTTTTGCTTTGATCGACCGACCAAGAGAACAAAAAGGGGAGAGGATTTGGTATTTATAGATTTTACAAAAGAGTTTGGATAATTACTTAATTAGAATTCTACTTTGACTAAAATTGGGTTTTCTTTTTCTTTTTTTCCTCCCCAAAACTGCTCGACCCTTTTCTATTTTTTTTCTTTTTTTCATTATTATTATTTACACAAAACTCTTAAATTTGACATTTTTATAAAAACCCTTTTTTCTACCTTTTAAACCTTTTAAATTAAAACTAAATTAAATGACTATAAATAAATTTCATTTTTAATTTTATTTTACTAACTTAATAAAACTAAGTTCTAATTTCTATAATTTCTAAACTAAACTTTTAATTTTACTAACTACTAACACTTAAAGATATAAATACATATACATATAAATACGTACACACATAGAATTATACTATCATTTTTATTGTCACTAAATGTGAACAAAATGAAATGCCCATAACAACCATAAATTCCATCACAAAGAGACGATCATGCTCACGGATTGATAACCAACTCATATAAGATCACATAAACACATAATTATTATAGCACATAATGATTTTAAGTCAATACTAACTGTTTGACTAACCTGCTCAAGGCACAGTGGTCATAGCTTCCATACTTCATCTCCTACATGTGGTTCAAACATTATTTTCATATCATTCCATAACAGATAATCCATGCTTTCCACTGGTCTTGTTGATCCATATCTAGCTTTTACCAACTTGTACAAGTCTTCCAAATCTTCCCTTTCAAAACTTTTAATCATTTAACTAAAGATCCTATACATTTGAGACTTTCCATCAGCTCTCACTATTTGATAATAGCTTTTCTTTCCTTCTTTGTGGGTCTCCCAGTCAACAATCTTTGGGGACTTAACAACCAAAAGAATAGTATCAATTATTACCTCTTCTTCATCTGGAATGATTTCCATACACTGTTTAAGCTCTGATGTTTCTTTGTCATCATCCACCTTTTGCTTCATTACATTCTCTTGTATCAGCTCTGTTCCTGCTCTCTTTTCTTTGCCTTCTACCAACTCTGTTCTAAAGTCTTCAAATGTATTTACCCTTTTGAATACTCTGTTAAACATCTCTTGAATAGAATCAAACCCTTTTGACTTCAAATATTTGAGCTTGTATCCTTCCATGTTCTTTAGGCAAGTACACATTATCTTTCTCTGTTGAGCTTACGTTGGTGGTTTGTTTCTTTGCTCTTCTGCTCTTTTAGCTGCAAAACGCTTTCTTCTTTTCTCTAAGAGTTGTTAAAATAATGTAGCCTTTTCTACATCAGACAACTCTTCTTGTTCTTGTACTTGCAATCTTCCAGCCAACTAATGATAAGCATTAATCTTTGCTTGAATATCATCCCATTCTTTAATCAAAGCAATATTGGCTTTTTTTCCTTTTCAGCTTTCTCTCTTGCAAGTCTTTCTTTTTTATCAAATTCAGCTTGTAACTTTAAAGCAGCTTCTTCATCAAGCATGATTTGAACTTTCTTCTTCATAGGCTTCACAGGTTCTTCTATCGATATTCCTTTACCCTTGTCCTGTGATTGTTATGTAGATAGTTGTGAAGATTTTATTGTTTTAGATTCACCTGGCTCTTGTATAACAACCCCTTTCACCTTAGGTTTTGAAGTTTTTAATGCTTCAAGTGCTTGAGCCAAAGTAATTTCTTCAGTAGTTATTGTAACAGTTGTTACAGCAATACTAACTTGAGCAGCATCAACTGCTTCTTCAACAACATTTTCATTTTGCCTTGCAACAAACACCTCTTCACCATTTAAAACATTCACATAAAATATCTCATTATCAGCATCATCTTGAACATTAACCAGGGTAATGTCTTAATCTGCATCAATAGCATTAATCCTCCTCCACTATTTGGATGCATCCTTACCCAAATCTTCTTCGTCACTAGAGGATTCTACCCTAGCTGTCAAACCAACTTTGTATAATCTCTTCAACTTATGAGTTCTTGACCTATCTTTTTTTTCAAGCTTCTTGACCCTCCTTTTCAAACTGGCAATCTCATTAGCTTGAGTGGTCTTAGTCTTATCCAAATCAAGAACCTTCTTTTGTAAAGTGGTACATAGTGCCATCAATTCATCAAGTTTAAGTCTATCCTTATCACTTCGAAGTGTGTTACCTCTTGCGAGCAGTGAATCATTAGAAAGTTTAGATACATTCTCAAACCTAGTTTGAGCAATAGTATCCCTTATGGTTTCTTGACACCTGGGACCACCACCTAAAGTAGTTCCTAAGGAACTTGATTCATTAGGTGTTGCCTTGGACCGGGTCTTAGTTATGTTACCAATGTCTTGCTCTGCTTCTAAGCTAGAAGTAGTAGTGGTAGGCCTCACCAAACTGTCACCCAACTCCTTATGGATAGCCTCATTTGTAACATTTTCACTAGGATCACTAGGCTGAGGTACCCGAGTGTCCTTTATTTTAGGCTTCCTAGGTTTTTGTGTCTTTTGAGGTTGAGTAGATGATTGAGTAATGGTGGGTGTGTGTGATGGGGATCAGTTGGATTTGCTGAACCTTTACCCAATTTAGATTGGTTTTGTACCACCATTGTTGTAAATAAAGGTGTTACTCTACCAGAAAAACCTTTGCCTACCCTTCTCATATTTTCAAAAAATCTAATTAGTGTGAGAGGGTTTATTATATATTCTCTTATGAGTTGGCCTTTCTTCAAGTTTTTGATCCAAAAATACTTGTACAAACCTTGGATACATCATAAACTTCCCAAACAAATTATCCAAGTTCCTAACCATACTTTCAAAAATGTATTTTGAAAAATTAAACTTCTGGTTTGTAGCTAAACAGATAATAGCAGATGCCATAGTGCTACTAAACTCATTCCATGCAATAGTCTTTAAACTTAGACATTGTAGAATAGTATGAATCAGTAATTTCCATTATGGAGAGAAGAATGGCTTATAAAAAGTTAACTTCTATGAAACTTTCTCATACCCCATCAGTGTAAGTTGTTCAAAGATGATAGAATTTGGTAAATAATCAACACCTTCTGCATCTTCTAGTTGAAGATCTCTTCTAATAGATGCTTCAGATATTATTATCTTATTGCCATCTACTTGGGCATGTAACTGTACTTCCCTATATATGTAGTGGGATTAACCATTAATGCATATCTTATAGGTTGTGCATTCAGAAAATCCACCATTTGTTCAAACCCATCACTTTCTGTGGGTTTAGATAAAAAGGTGACCACATTATGAGTATCAACAAACTTTAGGGTCGTCATTTGTGTTAGGTTTTGATAATAGATGATAAAATTGAGTTAGGGTTTGTAATTGGAGAGTATTTGAAAGATGAAATCGATTAAATGATTGATTGAAACTGTTGGGAATTACTAATTTGATGATACAAAAACAATAAAAGAATGAAACAAGAAGGACTTAAAACGACAATATGGAATTCTATAAAAGATGGAGGATTCTAAAAGATCTCCTTATAAGATAAAGATTAAAGATTAGGAAAAGACTTAGTTTTCTAATACAATTAAGATTCCTTTGTAACTCTTATGGACTCTCTATATAAAGAGATCCCTAAACATTGTTTTAGTGTGTGATTTATATGTGCACAAGAAAAGATGTAGATGTTTAGTGTGGTTTAGACTCAAGATCAAAGTGTCTTTGATCCTGTTACAGTTAGGTAATCATTCTATATTGATTACATAGAATTGGGGCTTGTATGTGAATGTAAAACCTTGTTAAATAACATTGTCTTGATTATATTCGGTTGTGCAAATTTGTATTTATGTTCATTGTTATTTATAATCCTATATCAGCTTAGATCAAACTCCATAATTGGTATCAGAGCCATGTCGCTCTTGATCTAGGATCTACAAGGTTTACAACAAGGGAAAATTGGTAATATTTGGGTTTACAACAAACCCTAATTCGATTATGTAGAAAACTCTCTCCAATCCGGTTTAATTTTTCTTATTCTTTACGTTTTTCATTGATTATCTCTTTGATCATTGAAAAGAAAGAAAAGTGTATCGAGTTTTTGTACTTTTTCGGTAAACAGTTCAAATTTGGTGAAACTAGGGTTTTCATCAAACCATAATTCGGTAAAACAAAAAGCATGGTATTCGGTTACAAAGTTCAAGGATTGATGATTTATGGTTTATAGAAGATTAACAAAAAGAGTTCTTGGAGATCTAGGATCATTATTAAAGGACTCTTTTGATCGAGTTTTTCAGAGATGAATACGGTTCTTGAACATTAACAATGAAGCAGCAGAAAGTCAACAAGAAAAGGTTTCAAGGGTTCTTTGATGATTGTTTTTAGAAAAAGAGGAAGGATATTTATGTTTGAGCTTTTAGGTCATCAACAATAGAGGTCCTTGTGTCCAGGTTCTTGGACGTCAAAGGGAAAGCTTATCGACACTAAAAGGTCGTGGGGATAGAATCTGTAAAACCTGCTACTTAAGGTATACGGATGCTAGGATCACAATAATAGATCTGATTACTAGTAGATTTGTAGTGGATAAAACCCTAACTACAATACATATTGCTGTTGATGATGAACCCTTATAAGGTTATTAGAATTGATGTCGAGGAAACTGTTTGGTCATATGTTTTTAAAAGGTTTTATCACAACAGTTTGATTAGAAGCAATGTTGATGGTAATACTTATGCTGCTAAAAAGGATTTACATACGAATAAATTATGCCATAAGAATACTAGTTGGGCCTGAATATTCTAAGCCTAACTCACTTTTGGACATGGATGTCTTAAGGGGATTTGGTATTGAGAGTTAAGTGTTAATGTTGCTAAGTATTTACATTAGTGCTACCTAAATTTATTACTACTGCTCGTTTAAGGAATGTTAGTACTACTTCATGATAGTTTATGCTGCCATAGGAAATTTAATGTTGTTAAGGTAAGTTAATGTTGTCAATATTACGTTTCTGCTGCTAGAAGTGTTTCTGCTGCTAGGCTTAAATGAGTTAATACTCATAGTTTTGTTTGATATCGGATAATACGTGTTTTGGTTATTGGTTGATTTGAAAGATATCAGACATCACAGTATACTTTAATATTTTTGGTTTTGATTTCAAAGTTCAAGATCTCAGATATTGTTACACTTATTATTTTAACTTTGATGACGTTTAAAAAGATTAGTGAAGTAGTTATCATATTTATGCTGATTGGGAGTTACTACTGTTTCATGGTATTACTACTGTTTTTTATTAGATACTGCTGCTAGTTATAAAAGCAGTTAGTTACTACTTCTGGGGCTTTAAAGAATTAATACTACTAGCTTTGTTCAATATTAGATTACACACATAATTTGTATCTCGGATTGGATCAGATAGAAAAAGGCTTCTATTTTTGAAGTTAATTGCAAGAATTGATTACAAAGGCTATTTTTTATCACTTATTTGGAGTTAAAGCGGAATTTTCATAGATGCATGTTCTAATCATATCTTAAAGTCGAGTTTGGTTGGATTATGACTTTGAAGATAACTTGTTCATGCTTTAAAAATGATGTTGACGAAGACTTGTCAAATCTAGCAATGTGTAATCTATAAACTTATGGTGCTCAATGCGCACATTTGCTATCACTTAAAGGAGTTATGTTGTAGTGCTCAGTGTCTCATTTAGATGAGGATTTTGTCAAGAGATTGAGGTCTACTTATATATCATCAGTATGAGTTTGGAGTCATGTGGATAGTACAAGACATAAGACACAAGTTTGGGTTATTCTACTTCAGCATCAAGTTTGTAATATTGAGTTTTCTCCATCAATAATCATTACATAGAGCCAACAGAATAAGAGATTCAAGAGATGGTTAACATATTGGTTTCAGGGGAAGCATATGATAAAGTGTTTAACCATTTAGAGATTTTACATGCACCACTTGAGGGGAAGGTTTTGATTCTTACTACTACTAAGTTATTATTACTACTGCTAGTTTAAGTTTCTACTTCTTGAATTTATTTATCTTATTATGCGTCATGGAGGGTAATTTGAGACATTGGAAAGCTTGGATTAGAAGTGTAATATATGGTTTGTAGTTGTAAAGATCAAAGTTGCATATGTTCACAAGTCCCCTAATAGATAATGACAAAAAGGGGAAGAAGATGTTATACATAGATAATATGATATTTGCAACTTATTATTAAGTGTGGTGGCATGGCATGGAAGTTCAAAGGAAATCTCAAGTTAATGGGAACATTGTTTCATTCATGGAAGATCAGATTTGAAGATTTTCATGTTCTCAATGTGAAGATTGCTACAATGGATCATCTTGGAATCAGATTATTATTTGTTTTGTCATCATCAAATAGGGGAAGATTGTTGGGAATTATTGGTTTGATGATACAAAAACAATGATACAAAAAGAACAAAAGAATGAAACAAGAAGGACTTAAAACGACAATATGGAATTCTATAAAAGATGGAGGATTCTAAAAGATCTCCTTACAAGATAAAGATCAAAGATTAGGAAAATATTTAGTTTCCTAATACAATTAAGATTCCTTTGTAAGTCTTATAGACTCTCTATATAAAGAGATCCCTAGACATTGTTTTAGTGTGTGATTTGTATGTGCACAAGAAAAGATGTAGACGTCTAGTGTGGTTTAGCCTCAAGATCAGAGTGTCTTTGATCTTGTTATAGTTAGGTAATCATTCTATATTGATCACATAGAATTGGGGCTTGTATGTGAATGTAAAACCTTGTTAAATAACATTGTCTTAATTATATTCTGCTATGCAAATTCGTATTTATGTTCATTGTTATTTATAATGATAGATCAGCCTAGATCAAACTCCATAAAAACCCTTAATATAAGTATTTATGGAAAATACCCTCAACAACATTAACTTTTGCCCAGCAGCAGTAACTCAATGGTAGTAAGTGTATGTCTAACAGCATTAACTTAGAACCAGCAGTAGTAAGTTATGCCTAGCAGCATTAATTTAGAGTCACTAGCATTAACTCTAGTTCCATTCTAAACACCTTTTCCATTATCAATTCAACACTTTTCTTTGCTTTTCCTGCAACATGTTAGTTCAAAAACCAAGAAAACACAAGCCATATCAATTTTCACAATCATCATAGCATTAATTATAACTAGCAGTATTAAGTATAACTAATAGTTGTAACTCAGCAGTATTAAGTATAACCAGCAGTACTAATTATACTTAACAGCAGAAACTTTTAATGACATTAATAACAATACTAATTCATATAAAACTCTACAAAAACATAAAGAGATAAAAGACTTTAAAGATTTATCATTCTAATACTAACAATCAAATATTGAAATCTACTTACATCAAAAACTTTTGTAAGCAAATCTGCAACATTCTTGTCAGTATAGATTTTGACCATTTGAATTAATTTCTTTTCATTGCAATCTCTAATAAAATGATGTCTGGTCTCTATAAGCTTTATTTTTTAATGAAAAATAGGATTTTTAATTATGAAAATAGTACCGTTATTGTCAATAAAGATCTAGGTATGCATAAAATTATATTCATAATCAAGTAGTTGATTCTGAATCCAAAACACTTGTCCACAACAACTTGAAGCAGCTACATACTCAGCTTCTGTTGTGGAATTTGCAACCACTGTCTGTTTCTTGCACTGCCATGATATTAATCTACATCCAAGAAATTGACAACCTCCTGTTGTAGACTTCTTATCCAAGCTTACCCCAGCATAATCACTATCAGTGTATGCTACCAAATCAAAAGGAGAATCTTTTAGATACTAAAGGCCTAATTTTGGTTGACCTTTTAAGTACCTAAACATCCTTTTCACAACATAAAGATGTGAAACCTTTAGATTGACTTGGTATCTAGCACAAGCACATACTACAAACATGATGTCAGGTCTTGAAGATGTAAGATACATCAATGAACCAATCATTGACCTATATATATATGAACATCTACTTCTTCACCATCTTTATCCTTGAGCAGAGGCTTTTGAGTTTCCATTGGTGTGCTTGCAGTCTTGACTTCTGTAAACCCAAATTTCTTTAAAATTTCTTCAACATATTTTTCTTGACTAATAAATATGCCATCCTTCTTCTGTTTCACTTGTAATCCTAAGAAGAATGTAAGTTCTCCCATAGAACTCATCTGAAATTTCTCATGCATCAACTTCTCAATTGCAAAGCATAGCTCCTTCTTTGTTGAACGAAAGATGATATCATCCACATAAACTTAGACCAACAGAATATCACCTTTATACCTTTTAATGAATAAGATCTTGTTAATTTTCCTTCTTTGAAACCCATTGTCTAATAGATATGTTGACAAGGTTTCATACCAAGCTTTAGGAGCTTGATGTAGTCCATACATTGCTTTTTCAACCATGTATACTATTGATCCCAATAGAATAGATCTTGCTTAGCTTGTATAAGCCTAAGTTTTATTGAATAAATCTAAAACAACTATGATAGAAACTTTGATTGTGAATATCAAAGACTATGTAGAATCAAGTTAATGATACTAAGAAGAATTTCAATGAAACAGTAATGAATAAAATCAATAACAAAACAATTTACCAAACTTTTAGCCTCAATATAATACGAACACTCTTAATAGTGTTAGGGTTACAAAACCTTGAAGCTATATCAATATCAAAACAAATGATTTCTAGATATCTAACTCTATGCCATAAGACCTCCTTTTATACCCCAAGGAGTCCTAACTGGCTTACAATATTTTCCTAAGTTATCATGATCTTCTAAACAAATAACTTATATGTATCTTTTACAAAAATATCTCATACATAAGCAATTTTATCTTTAATCAATCTTTATCCATTAGCAGTTGTAACTTTGTCAGCAGTTGTAACTTTGTACCAGCAGCATTAACTCTGAACACTAGCAGCAGTACTAACTTTACTCTAGCAGTATTAACTTTACTCTAGCAGTATTAACTTTACTTTAGCAGTTTTAACATATACTAGCAGCTCTAAGTTACACTAGCAGTACTAAGTTTATACTGGTAGTACTAACTACTTAGCGTATTTTTCACAATCTTTTTGCTAGCAATAGTAACACAAACCTTTCTTCTTGAGCAACAATAACTTTGATAAGAGCAGCAGTAATTCCAAACAGCCTTATGAAGCTTTTAATCCCAACAATCCTCCCCTAAACTTGATATTTATCTTCAAAATCATTAAGTTTCTTCATTAAAAGTCTCACCATTACCAGGAGGATGCTTTCAAACACTTCACTGTTTCTTGAGCTGTTTGGTCATAAGCTTAAGAAGCTGATAACACATTTCATTCCAATAGTCAGATTTCAGCTTCTTATTTAGCATATCAGTGATTATTGCTACTGTAAGTGGATATCTCTTCTCTACTAGCATATAGACATGCATATCTTTAAACCTCACGAAGTATACTCCACATGAGTCATATAGCCTCCAAAGCAATACTTTCTTTCCTTGTAAACTCCTCTATACATCATCTTCTATATGATGTTCAAACATAGTCTTTAGATCTCCCCATAGCACTCTTTCATAACCTTCTTCTGGCCTTGTATTCCCATGCTTTGCTTTAACCAACTTCTATAGATTTTCTAAGTCTTCTCTATCAAAATCTATGAGTCATATAGCCTCCAAAGCAATACTTTCTTTCCTTGTAAACTCCTCTATACATCATCTTCTATATGATGTTCAAACATAGTCTTTAGATCTCCCCATAGCACTCTTTCATAACCTTCTTCTGGCCTTGTATTCCCATGCTTTGCTTTAACCAACTTCTATAGATTTTCTAAGTCTTCTCTATCAAAATCTTTGAGCAGTTGACTAAACAATAAGTATGTCTTGGCACTTCCATTAGCTCTTATTATTTCATAATAGCCATTCCTTCCTTTTCTATGAATCTAGAAATTTACAATGGGTGCAGGCTTGGTGGCTAGGGGTATAACATCAATTGCAACATCTTCTTTTGTAACCAACTCAAAGCATTATTGAAGATCTTCTCTCTCTTTATCATCATCCACCTTTTCCTTTTTTGTAGGCTTTTGTTCTAGCTCATCACTTGCTCTTTTAGAACTGCTTTCTTCTTCTCTTATCTCACTGCCTTCTACAAATTATGTATCCATGTCTACAAATGTATTTACCCTTTTCATAGCATTCTCAAATAATTCTTGAACACTAGTAAAGGACTTGTTTTTCAAATCTTTAGGCTTCTATCCTACCATGTTTTTCAGGTATGGAGTCATGATACTTCTTTGTTGAGCTTTGGTAGGTAGTTTACTTATCCTTTCTCCCACTCTCTTAGCTGTAAAGTGCTTCCTCCTTTTTTCTAAGAGTTGTTGAAATAGCTTAGACTTTTCTTCAGTTGACAACTCTTCTTGTTCCTTTGCTTGCAGCCTTTGAGCCAATTCATAGTCATTTTCCACCTTATCCCGAATATCATTCCATTATGCAATTAAGGCAGCATTGGCTTCTTCCTTTTCTCTTGCAATCCTCTCTTGCTTATCAAATTGAGCTTGTAGCCTTATAGCTTCTTGTTCACAAAGAGGACTTGATCTTTTAGCTTCATCTTCAAAGGTTCTTCAGACTCAATCATTTTTTCCTTGCCTTTGTCATGTGAAGGTTTTGATGCAGTTGGTGTTGTTGTTGTTGTTGTTGTTGTAAATTCGCTTGGCTCTTGAATCATAACCCCTCTAACTTTGGGTTTTGCAGCTTTGATCTCTATTAAAGTCTGAGCCAAGATTAATTCATCAACAGTTGTTCTTGTAGCACTTTCAGTAGTAACTTTAGCAGTACGAACTACCTTTTCAACCTAAACTTCTTGCTCATCTAAAACACCTGTATCAAATATTAGGTTATCATCATTCCTCCTCTGAGTCTCATCAATTAATGTAACCTCTGCATCAGCATCAATTTTAGCTATTTTTCTTTCCTGTTTGGATGCGTCCTCCTGATCACCCAAACCTTTATCTTTAGAGGAAACAACTTGTTTAGCTCTACCAATCTTGAATAATCTTTTCATCCTTAGAGTTTTTGACTTCCTTTTCCTTTCCAGCTTCTTGAATCTCTTCTTCAAACTAGCAAGCTCCTTTGCTTGAGCAGTCTTTGTTGTTTCTAAGTCAAGAACTCTATTAGACAGTTTTGTACAAAGGTCCATCAATTCCTTAAGTGACAGTCTGTCCTCCCCACTTCCAAGTGTGTTAACTCTTAAGTACGGTCGGTCATTGGACTATGTAGGTACATTTTCCTCATTGGCAACCTCATCTGCTATATGCTTTGTAGGACCACTGTATTGAGGAATCTCAGTGTCTTTTCTCTGTTTTCTCCTAGATTGTTTCTTCTAAGGTTGTGATGTTGATGGTTGAATGTTAGGTGTGTGATGGGGATCAGTTGGTATTTCTGAACCTTCACCCATTTCTTCATAAGCTTGAACCATTATGGCTAAGCAAATAATAACAAAGGCCATAGTGCTACTAAATTCGTTCCATGCAGTAGTCTTAGCACTTAGGCATTGCAAAATTGTATGAATTGAAAACTTCCATTGAGGAGAAAAGAATGCCTTGTAAAATGTAAGTTTCTGAGAAAGTTTTTCATACCCCATGAGTGTAAGTTGTTCAAAAATTGTAGCATTTGGCAGACAATCAACACCATTACATCTTCCAGTTAAAGATCTCTCCTTATTGTGGATTCAGTTATAATCACCTTCTTCTTATCCACTAGGGCTTGCAATTGTACTTCCCTATTAACCATTTTTGCTTTGATAGTATCCCAGAACTGTTTAATACATGAACAATAGATTGTAGGATTGACGGTTAAAGCATATTTAATAGGGTTTGCATTCATAAAATCAACTATCTCCTCAAACCCTTCACTTTTAGTGGGTTTCTCTAAAAACGCAACTAAATTATGAGTATCAGCAAACTTTGGATCCGACATTGTGTTGGGTTTTGATGAAGAATGATGAAATTAAGTTAGGGTTTATGATTAGAGAGTATACGAAAGATTAAAATCAATTGAATGAGTGATTGAAACCCTTAATTGAAGTATTTATGAAAATACCCTCAACAACATTAACGTTCACCAGCAGTTGTAAGTTATTCCTAACAGCATTAACTTTCAACTAGCAGTAGTAAGTAACCCAGCAGTAGTAACTCAACAGTAGATTAAGCATGGCAGCATTAACTTACAACCAACAGTAGTAAGTTATGTCTATCAGCATTAACTTTTTCTAGCAGCAATAAGTTTATGCCTAGCAGCATTAACTTTGAATTACCAGCATTAACTCTAATTCCTTTCTAATCAGCATTTCTATCATCAAATTAATAGTTTAACTTACAAATTATCTTTGTCTGTTTTTGATTTCTCTCAATTCTTTTTGCTCATAATTCTCTCTATCTGTTTTTGATTTCTCTCAATTCTTTTAGCTCACAATTCTCTCTGTCTATTTTTGTTTCACACATCTCTCTTTCTATTTTTTAGTTTACTATTTCTCTCAATTATTTTTCTCACCAATTCACTCTATCTGTTTTTATTTTCACACATCTCTCTTTCTATTTTTATTCTCACTTATTCTCTTAATTCTCACAATATTAATTATACTTAACAGTATTAAGTATAACTAACAGTATTAACTTAGCAGTATTAAGTATAACTAGCAGCACTAATTATACTTAACAGCAAAAACTTGAAGTTACCAATACTAACTCAAATTTCCATCCTTAGCAGCTTTTGCATTCCATTCCAATTATCATTTGTGTATAATCCGCTGCATATTAACACAATTAACCTTCCCTCAATCAATACTTCAGAGATTAAGCATTCCAGTACTTGCAATCAGATATTGAAATCTGCTAACATCAAATGCTTTTGTGAGCAAATCTACAACATTCTGATCTGTGTGAATTTTGATCATCTGGATAAGCTTGTTCTCATTGAAATCTCTAATAAAGTGGTGCCTAATCTCAATGTGCTTTGTTTTCGAATGAAAAACAGGGTTCTTCACTATGCAGATGGTACTCTCATTATCAATATGAATCTTAGTCTACATAAAGTTATATCCATAATCCAGCAAGTGATTTTAGATCCAAAGCACATGTCCATAGCAATTAGAAGCAGCTATATACTCAGCTTTAGTTTTGGAATTAGCAACCATAGTTTCCTTCTTGCATTGCCATAAGATCAATCTGCACCCTAGGAATTGACAACCTCCTATTGTGGATTTCCTATCTAAACTTGCTCTAGCATAATCACTATTAGTGTATGCTACCAAATCAAAAGGAGAATCTTTTGGATACTGAAGGTCCAATTTAGGTTGACCTTTTAAGTATCTAAAAATCCATTTCACAACATGAAGATGTGAAACTTTTGGGTTGACTTGGTATCTTTCACAGGCACACACTACAAACATAATATCAGGTCTCGAAGAAGTAAGATACATCTGTGATCCAATCATGGATCTATACACGTGTTCATCTACATCTTCACCATCTGCATCTTTAAGCAAAGGCTTATGGGTTTCTGTAGGTGTGCATGTTGTCTTGACATCAATAAAACTAAATTTATTCAAAATCTTAGTCACATACTTGTCTTAATTGATAAAAATCCCATCTTCCTTCTGCTTCACTTGCAGTCCTAGGAAGAATATGAGTTCACCTATAGAGCTCATTTGAAACTTCTTATGCATCTTCTTCTCAAACTCAATGCATAATGACTTCTTTGTAGAACCAAAAATGATATCATCCACATACACTTGAACTAATAGAATATCACTTTTGACCCTTCTGATAAACAAAGTCTTGTCTATCTTTCCTCTCTAAAACCTATTTCTAACAAATAAGTTGACAAGGTTTCATACCAAGCTCTGGGAGCTTGATGCAATCCATAAAGTACCTTTTCTACTTTATATACTATGTCAGGGAAGTCTGGATCTTCAAATCTTGGTGGTTGATAAACATAGACTTCCTCTTCAATCTTTCCATAAAGAAAAGCACTCTTGACATCCATTTGGTACACCACAAAGTCTTTAGATGAGGCATAGGCTAAGATTAGCCTAATTGCTTCATTTCTAGCACCATGAGCAAAAACCTCATCATAGTTTATTCCTTCTTCTTGTGTGTATCCTTGTTCAACCAATCTTGCTTTATTCTTAATCACAATGCCTCTTTCATCCTTCTTGTTCCTGTAAACCCATTTAGTCCCAATAGCCCTTTTTCTATTTGATAAATCTACCAGAGTCCAAACCTTTTGTAATTTGAATTACAGTAGCTCATCCTGCATAGATTCTATCCAGCTTGGATCCTTCAATGCATGAATTACCTTTTTAGGTTCTTCTTGTGATAAAAAGCAAGCAAACAAGAAATTTTGAATGTCTTTATGGTTTTTTCTTTGCTAAACTGAACTAAATAAACCATGTTCTTTCAAATTCTTTGACATTTATCTTGTTTGAGGTGCTGAATTCAAGTCTCCAATGATTTGGTTAACTAGATGATCTTTGTGTATTCTTGTAGTTGGAATAGGACTGACAGGCATAAATGCATCTAAATTGCTTATGTTAGCCTCTGCACCAACATCTTCATCATCATCTGAATAAACAATATCTTCCAATTCAGGCATATTTGGATCATTTGGAAGTTCAATGCTTGTTTTTAGATCAACAACATTAACTTCTATGACAACAACATTAACAGTTGAACTAACAGCATTAACATTGTTAGTGCAGTTTCCATCACTAGCAGTATTACTATTATTAGTGTTGTTAATATTATCTTCCTTCTCTTGATTAATTCTTGGCTCCTCTATACTTGGAACCTCACTATCTTTCCCTTCAGTTGGATTTCCACTTTCATTCCCTGGATCTTCAGCATCCTTCTTTTCCTCCTCCCGAGATGGTTTGAATCCAGCATCAGGAGAACTCTTTGAAGTTTGAGAGAGTAGTGGATCAGCAGGCCACATTGGTAGTAGAATGTAATCTTTTCCAGGTATTGTCTCCATTCTAGCTTCACCTGCATCATTACATGCTTTTGTACCTAGATTACCATTAGACTGATTTCCTGCAACAACTGGCTTATAGTTCATAGATTTTGTTAGTGCATCTATATCAAAAAGCCAATCAGGTCTACTTCCTATAATAGTAGTTGTATTTTCACTAAATTGTACATGCATGTTCTCTTCTACTATCCTAGTTCTACTATTGAATACTCTGAATGCTTTGCTATTGGTAGTGTATCCTACAAAGAACCCTTCATAAGCCTTTCCATCAAATTTACCCAGGTGATCTATGGTATTATGGATTGTAACAAGACACCCCAAAGCAGTTTTTCTACCTAGAAAAAGTTCATAATGGGTATTGTTGTGAGGTTTAATAACTAACACCCTATTTTTGACATAACAAGCAGTATTAACTACTTCAGCCCAGAAAGTTGTTGGCAATTTTGAATCGGCTAGCATAGTCCTAGCAACCTCTATTAGTGTCTTATTTTTCCTTTCTACTACTCCATTTTGTTGTGGAGTCCTAGCAACACTAAATTCCCTCTTAATACCCTTCATTTTATAGAACTGATTCATGACCCTATTCTTGAATTCAGTCCCATTGTCACATCTAATCACTTTTACCCTAAGGTCTATTAGATTTTCTATGCCTGTTATAAATGTTTTAAGGATTTCACTAGTTTCATCCTTAGTGGCTAAAAAGAAAACTCAACTAAACCTACAAAAATCATCTGTAACAATATCAAGCTTCTGCAGTATTTTAATAAAAAGGTGTGTTTTACGTTGCCAGGAATTTTTATCTTGTACCAAAGCTCAAAAACTAAAACTTTAAAGTATAAGTATTACTTAAAACACACCTTTTTTATTAAAACACTACGAAAGCTTGATATTACAAGGGTGGTGGTAGTAGTAGTGATGGTGATTTTCGATGATCTTTTACAAATGATATTACACGCCTTTTATAGGCAGTACATCTTTTTCATTAAACTCTTTACTAATGTTGGGCCAAACAAATCCATATGCAACATTTGTAATGGTTGACTGATTGAACTGACTGTTTTGGCCTTACAAGAAGCTCTGTGTTGCTTTCCCTTTTGACAAGCAACACAAGTTTGATTAATTTCAAAAAGTTTTGAAGGTAAACCTCTTACAAGGCTTCCCCTTACTAGTTTATTCATTGTTTTGAAATTTATATGTCCAAGCCTCCTATGCCAAAGATTATATTCATTTAGTGTAGCTTTTGAAAAAAGACAAGTGAGACCTCCTTGAGGAATAACATTCTTTAAATCAACACTGTACATGTTATCCTTTCTAGGAACTTTAAGCAAAACATAACTTTCATCAGTTAACTTAAAATATGGAGACAGAACAACACATTCAATATCAGTAAAAAGAACACTATTCTTTTGTCACACATTTATGAGACACTGAAGAGGTCAAACTTTAGTTCTTTTACAAAATACACATCTATGAAATCTAATTTACCAGTTCTTATTTTACCTTTCCCAGTAATTTTCCCTCCTTTAGAGTTACCTCAAAAGGCAACAAATCTGCCATCAATTTCTTCATAATCTGTAAGATAGGATCTGTTTCCTGTCATGTGCCTAGAGCATCCACTGTCAATCACTCCTTTATCCTTCAAATCATGTTGTGGATTTCCTTGCACATAATGGTAGGAAAATTAGTTTCTTTTGGGGACCCAAGCTATTACTGACTTGGATTTGCCTTATGCATCAATATAGTCAAATCTTTTAAAGGACATTAATGCACCATTGTTTCTGGAGACATGGTCTAAAACTTTGTGCTTTGGTCTCCAAACCTAACATGCTGAGGCCTTAACAACATTTCCTTTGTTTCCCTTAACAACACTAAGAACTGCTTGTGGCCTAGCAGTATTAACCCTTGTTCCCTTAACAGTATTAACCTTTTTAGTGAAATTACTATTATTAGCTGCTGTTATTTTGTTAAAAGGCCTTCTAGCAGTTGAATATGCATTATTAATAACATTTTTCATGGGTCCTGCATTATTTACTGTTGTTCTTGATTGAACAATATTAACTGGTCTAATAGCATTAACTAAAATTGGGCCAAACCTAGTTAAGACTGTTCTTGGAACCATGTTACTTTTTGGATTGGGGTGAGTTAATTTAGAGAAATTTTTTTTGTTTACCCTTTGAACATTGGTCTAAACTGATTTTGCAAATCTTCCATTATTATACTAGTTATTGCAATCATTTTTCAAATGTTCAAAACTACCACACACATGACAAGCTTTGTTGAACATCTCAAAATCACTTCCTAATTTTTGAGACATCTGTTGGTTCCAGTTCCTCTTGTTCCCTCTAGGACTAGGTGTGTTTTGCCTATTTTTATCAAATGATGTTTCCTAGGAGATTTTACTTGCTCAGTAGACATAACAAAGTTTATCTTAGCAAAACTAGATTAATTAAACATCTCAACTATTTTAACCTTAGGCACATTTTCTTCATCATTATCAAATACCCAATCCTTAATAATCGGGGCTCCATTTTCTTTCCTAGAAGTCTCAGGTTCATTAGTCTTAACAGTAGGCTTTTCAACTAAAGACTCACTAACAAACTCATCAACAAAATCATCTAGACTAGGATAAACTAAATTAGATTTTGGTGGCATAAAATTCCTAGTATAGGGAGGTGGGACAACATTATACCCTAATCCTATTTTACACTTATCCATTATCTGTCTGTCTAGAAGTTTACTTAGGTTTTTTTGATGAATTTTCAAATTTTTGTACTATAAGTTGAACCTCATCTTTTTCTTTTGTAGCCAATTCTAACTTCATTTTAAGCTTTGTAATATCTAAATCTCTTAAATAGATTTCAAGTTTTAAGAGTTTTATATCTTCCTCATACATAGACTCATTTTTCTTAAAGACTAACAGTCTAGCTTCTACAGATTCTAAACTAGTTTTATAAGAGACAACACTTATCCTAGTTGTTCTTAAGTCTTTAACTAATTGTTCATTTTGTTTTTTAAATTTTTTCACACATTCTAAATAAGATCAACTACAATTTGAGTCATTAGATACTTTAGAGTTTGTAGAAGAAGTTAAACTTATTGAAGAATAAGCCATGAGAGCAAAATTGGTTGGACCTTCTTCTGCTTGGTCACTCCAATCATAGCTAAAGCCATCACACTAAGAAACTAAGGCATTTGAAGTAGTTTCCTTAACTGGCACAGTCCTTTTGGTAGGCTCCCTGTTCCTGCTATCTTGTTTCCGGGGTGCTTTGCACTCCATTGTAAAGTGTCCTCTCTTGTGGCAGTTGAAACACTCCACCTTGGATTAGTCAAACCTAATTCTTTCTTTGTTGGATATGTCTAGCTTCCATCCAGTATTCTTCAGGAATGTTCTTGCCATCATAGTCAGCATAGCAATGTTCCACCTCAATTCTATCTCTTCTAGATCATCAGGATTGATTTGTTGTAGATCTTCATTATCTAGTTGTGGAATACTTGGTTGCTAGCAAAGAAGGAATAAACCACATCATCACTCAAATTTTGAACAGTTGTTGAGCTATCAGCAACACCCTGAGTGCTAGCAGTATTAACACCCTGAGCAGTATTAACTGCTCTAGTTTCACTGTTAGTGCTGCTAGAGGATAGAAAGGAAACATTGTATGAGTTTGTGGTTGAGCTAGATGTGCCCATGACCTCTAATTCATAAGACTTTAGATTATTGAAGAGGTCATCCAAACTCAATATCTCAATCTCTGGTTTGTTCCTCCACACAATAGTATGCATAGTCTATTCTTGTGATAAACTTCTCAAGAACTTCTGATTGATGTCTTCTTGAGGGATAACTTTACCATGCATCTCCAGTTGACTAATTAGCTTTTGAAGCCTTTCATAAGTTTGCTCAATCACTTCTATGCTAGATGCAGCAAAGTTTTCATATTGCTACTTTAGAAGATTTTTTTTAGTTTTCTTTGTAGCAATATTACCTCCAAATATGTTCTCAATAGCCTGCATCAGTGTCTTAGCATCCTTGTATGAGTTGAACTTTAAATGATGCTTATTAGGTAAGGCCATCAACAAAGTGCTTCTTGCCTTCAATTCTGCCCTTCTTTGTGCCTTCTCTTCAACACTTGTAGGAGAGATAACAGTCTCCTTACCATCAATAGTTTTTGTTACTATGGGTGCATTACCATTTTCTACGATCTCCCATAGAGTGTAATCAATGCACTGTAGGTACTACTCCATCCTTATCTTACAAAGATCATACTCACCAGGTTGGAGTATGGGTATCTTAATGGTTTGAGTAGATTAAGAGTCCATTGCTTCTTGAAAAAGTAGATCTTATGTGTAGTAAAGATTCTTCTTATTCAAAGCTTCCCACAAGCTCTGATACCACTTGTTCATCTCAATATAATAGATCTTTCTTAGCTTGTATAAGCTTAAGTTGTATTGAATAAATCCAAAACAACTATGATAGAAACTTTGATTGTGAATATCAAAGACTATGCGGGATCTAGTCAATGATACTAAGAAGAATTTCCATGAAACAGTAATGAATAAAATCAATAACAAAACAATTTTCCAAACTTTCAGCCTCAGTATAATACGAACACTCTTAATAGTGTTAGGGTTACAAAACCTTGAAGCTATATCGATATCAAAACAAATGATTTCTAGATATCTAACTCTATGCCATAGGACCTCCATTTATACACCAAGGAGTCCTAACTGGCTTACAATATTTTCCTAAGTTATCATGATCTTCTAAATAAATAAATTATACGTATCTTTTACAAAAATATCTCATACATAAGCAATCTTTATCTTCAGTCAATCTTTATCCATTAGCAGTTGTAACTCTGTCAGTAGTTGTAACTTTCTACCAGCAGCATTAACTCTAAACACTAGAAGCAGTAACTTATACACCAGCAATACTAACTTTACTCTAGCAGTATTAACTTTACTCTAGCAGTATTAACTTTACTTTAGCAGTACTAAGATATACTAGCAGTTCTAAGTTACACTAGTAGTACTAAGTTTATACTGGCAGTACTAACTACTTAGCATATTTTTCACAATCTTTTTGCTGGCAGTAGTAACACAAACCTTTCTTCTTAAGCAACACTAACTTTGATAAGAGCAGCAGTAATTCCAAACAGCCTTATGAAGCTTTTAATCCCAACATATACTCTATCAGGAAAGTCTGGGTCTTCAAATCCCAGTGGTTGACATACATACACCTCTTCTTCAATCTTCCCATAGAGAAAAGCACTTTTTACATCCATTTGATACACCACAAAATCTTTAAATGAAGCATAAGCTAAAAATAGCCTAATTGCTTCAATTCTTGTAACAGGGGAAAAGACTTCATTATAGTCAATCCCTGCTTCTTGGGTGTACTCTTGAGCAACCAATCTTGCTTTGTTTCTTATCATAATTCCCCTTTCATCTTTTTTATTCCTGAAAACCCACTTAGTACCTATAGCCCTTTTTCTATTTGGTAAATCTACTAAAGTCCATTCTTTTTGTAACTTGAATTGTAGAAGCTCTTCCTGCATAGACTCTATCCAGCTTGGATCCTTCAACACATGAATTACCATTTTGGGTTCTTCCTGTGATAAAAAGCAAGCAAACAAGCAGTTTTGAAGGTCTTTATGGTTTGTTCTTTGTTGAATAGTACTAACAAACCTATGTTCCTTCAAATTATTTGACATCTTTCTTGTTTGTGTAGCTGATCGCAAATCTCTAATGACTTGATCAAGAGGATGATCTTTATGAATTCTTGTAGTTGGAATAGGACTGACTTGGATTGTTGTATCCAAATTTTTCATGTCAGCCTCTGCACCATCATCTTCATCATCTCTTGAGAAGTCAAATATGCTATAATCTTCCAAAGCAGGCATATTTGGATCAAATGAAAGTTCAATGCTTGTTTTTCCACCAATAGCATTAACCTTATTTGTACCAGCAGTATTAACAGTGTTAATGTTGTTAACATTATCTTCCTTCTCTTGATCATTACATTCACTATATTTTCTTGTATCTTCATCAACCTTCTTTCCATCATCACTTGACAGTTTGGATCCATCATCATGAGAACTCTTTGGATCTTGGGAATATGGTGGATTAGTAGTCTATAATGGTAGCAAAATGTAATCTTTGATAGGTTTTGTCTCCTTTCTAGCTTGACCTGCATTATCACTTGCTTTTGTACCTGCAAAAGCACTAGACTGTTACCTGCAACAATTGGCTCATAATTCATTATTCTTGTTAGTGCATCAATATCAAATAGCCAATCTGGTCCACTACCTACAACAGTAGGTGTACTCTCACTAAACCTAATATGTAAGTTTTCTTCCACTATCCTTGTTCTAATATTAAATACTCTAAAGGCTTTACTATTCAAAGAGTATCCAATAAATAAACCTTCATCAGCCTTACCATCAAATTTTCCTAAATGATCTATGGTATTGAGAATCGTAACAAGACACCTAAATGGTCTCATAAAACTTAAAGTTGATGTTCTACCATGAAAAAGTTCATATGTGGTCTTGTTATAAGGCTTAACTAATAACACTTTATTTTGCACATAGCAAGCAGTATTAACTGCTTCTGCCTAAAAAGTAGTCAGCAACTTAGAATCAGCTAGCATAGTCCTAGAAGCCTTAACTAGTGTCCTATTCTCCCTCTCAGCAACTCCATTTTGTTGAGGAGTTCTAGCTACACTAAATTGTCTTAAAATACACTTCATCTCACAAAACTGATTCATTTCTCTGTTTTTGAACTCAGTCCCATTATCATATCTAATCATCTTAACCTTGTGATCTACTAGATTTTCTATCCCAGTTATAAAGGACTTAAGAATGCCACTAGTCTCATCTTTAGTAGCTAGAAAGAAAACCCATGTAAACCTACTGTAATCATCTGTGACAACTAGGCAATACATTTTCTACATAAGGTTTTTTACAAATGTTGAACCAAACCAGTCCATATGTAACAAATGTAAAGGAAGACTGATTGAGTTCTCTATTTTGGACTTACAAGAGGCTTTGTGTTGCTTTTCCTTTTTGACAAGCAATACAGGTTTGATCATTTTCAAAAAGTTTGGAAGGTAAACCTCATACAAGATTTCCCTTAACCAATTTATTCATGGTTTTAAAATTTAAGTGACCTAGCCTTTTATGCCAAAGTTTAGATTCATCATATGTGGCTTTTGCAAAAAGGCAAGTTAAACCTCCTTTAGGAACTATGTTCTTTAAATCAACACTATACATATTGTTCTTTCTAGGAACTCTAAGTAAAACTTGACTTTCATCAATTAACTTAAAGTTTGGAGATAAAACAATACATTCAGTGTTATTAAAAAGAACACTATTCTTTTTATCACACATTTGTGAGACACTAAAGAGATTAAACTTTAACTCTCTTACAAAATACACATTTTTAAAATCTAGATTACCAGTTTTAATGGTACTTTTTCTTGTGATTTTCCCTCCTTTGGGGTTCCCTCCAAAAGCAACATATCCTCCATCTATCTCTTCATAGTTTGTAAGATAGGACATGTTCCCTGTCATGTGCCTTGAGCATCTACTATCAATCACTCCTTGATCCTGTAAATCCATTTGTGGATTGCCCTGCACATTAGATAAGAAAATCAGTTTCTTTTGGGGACCCAAGCCATCACTGACTTGGATCTGCCTTGTGCATCAATATAATCAAACTTTTTTAGGGTGATTGATGCATTGTTGTGTTTAGAAACATGGTCTAAAACTTTATGCTTTGGTTTCCAAACCCAACAAGCTGAGGCCTTAACAGCATTAAAACTATTTCCCTTAACAGCATTAACTACTGCTTTTGGCCTAGCAGTATTAAATTTTTTATCCCTAGCAGTATTAACCATTTGATTAGTATTACTGTTTTTAAAAGTTGTGTTCTTATAAATGGGCTTCTTAATAGTTGAATGTGCTGTTTTAGAAAGATATGACATTGGTCTAGCAACATTCACTGTTGTTTTTTAGTGAGCAACATTAACTTGTCTAGTAGTGTTAACTGATACTAAACCAGACTTCATTAGTAATGCTCTTGGAACCATGTTCTTTTTAGCACAGGGGTGAGTCTTTTTAGAAAAGTTTTGATGATTTAACATTTGAGTATTGTTCCAAACAGCTTTTACTATCCTTTGATTTTGAAACTATTTTTGATGGTAATTGCAATCAACATGCAAATGATCAAAGCTTCCACACACATAATAGGCCTTATTAAACATCTCAAAATTGCTTCCTAGTTTTTGAGACATCTCATTGTTCTAATTTCTTTGATTACCTCTTGGACTGTGAGTGTTTTGCCTATGTTGCTCAACTTGTTTTACAGTTTTCCTAGCAGTTTTTTCTTGTTGTTTAGATTTGACAAACTCTTTCTTAGCAATACTAGGCTTAACTGTTTTCTTTTCAGTTTTAGGCTGAGAAACATCCTCTTCCTCATCATCTGACACCCATTCTTCAATAATTAAGGCATCATTATTCTTCCTAACTACCTTAGGCTCTTCTTCACTAGACATAGCTTTATAGTTCTCAACTACAGGCTCATTAGCAAACTCATCTAAACCAATAAAAGACAAGTCAGGTGTTGAAGGCATGAAATTTCCTATGTAGGGAGGTAGAACTGCATTATAATTTTTATAGCCTAAACCTTTCTTGCAATTGTCAACTATATGACACTCTATGAGCTTGTTTAAACTTTTAGATACATTTTCAAATTTATCTACATTAAGTTGAATGGCATCTTTTTCTTTTTGAACTTTTTCAAGCTTCTTCCTAAGCTCTCTAATAGTCATTTATCCTATATGAATTTCAAATTTTAAGCCCTTAATATCTTGTAAATAAATAGACTCATTTTCTTTATAAACTTCAAGTTTTTCTTCCACTAACTCTAAACCAGCCTTATATCCAAGAACCATTAGTTATCGTTCTCTAGGAGAATAGGCTGGGAAGGCCTGATCATGGTCTAACAGAATTCTAGGGGTTTAGAGAAGATTATTTTTGTGTTTTTATATTTTATGAAAGCAGGTAAATCTATGGTTTGAGAGGTTGGTTTGGTTTTAGCTATTAAACTAAATAATAAACTATGCTAATGGTGATAACAATATAATAAAAAGATTGTGTTCATTTAATCATGTATTACTCCCTAGATTGCTTCTCCTAGTGTTGTTGCTTTGTCACACTTGTGATGATCTATGTAATTATTTCCTAAGTCATGAACAGATTACACGAACCTACCGTCTATTTAATATTTTGTTAGGGCAATGTATAAGTAAAGTAGTATGAATACTATTATAAGTCCCCTAAGAGTACATTAAATGCATTTGAAATATATTAAAAGTGGATCAACCATATAAGGGGCAAGGTTGTATGAAGACTGTTACCTGATGGTCTTCTTTCTACACAATCATGTTTCCATAGACATCTCAACAGCGATACACACAAAAGCTGGTTTTCTAAAGCCTAACATGCATATTCATCACAAGAATCAACACCACTAAGATCTACATTCTAGGTCTCATGCAATCATAAATGAACACAATAGGGAGTTTAGCCAAGCATGTTAAAGATAAAGCAAGAACAACAAATAATCAAACAACAAGACATATTGAATGATTAAGATAATATTAATTGATTAAAACATGAATTGAAGGAGTTGCAATAGGGATTTGAAGCCCTAAAATCATCCTAATAAGCTGCCAAACGAACTAGAGTTAGCCTCCTTTTTTTACTCTAAAGTTACACACTTAAAACCTTAATTTTGGGTTTGTATATATAAAAAAATCGTTGTGACAACATCGCATTTTAATCGTGACGCCGTCGTGAAGTATAATATTCTAGATCTTAGGTTGGGTCGTGCGAGCTGACGTCGTCATGATTTCTTGTGATACTGTCATGGGGTGAATTATGACTGCATCACGTGTATCTTGTGACGCCGTCTCCAACCGCTGAGAACCTAATCTTGAGATATGTTGGTGTAGGTTTGTAGTCTTGTCCGTTTATTCTCTAAATAAGCCCAAGTCATGTGCATTTCCTCCAAATGCAAAATAACTAAAAAGGAACAATTAAGTACCTATTTTGGGCATAAATGCATGATTTAAGGGGTTAAATGACTCTAAAAAAGTGTATAAAATGACACCTCATCAGTTTGACTTCCAGAAGCAAAGACGAAGAATACTCCATGGCGGTTAGAGATTTCAAAAAGTTCTTCAAAAGAAGAGGTAGGTTCGTAAGACAATCACGGAATGATAAAATAAATTTCAAAGAAACCGAGATGACAAGAATGGTAAAAGCGAAAGGAAGTGCTTTAGATGTGTAGATCCGAATCATCTCACCGAGGAATGTCCAAACCCACCAAGACACAAGAACCAAAGGGCCTTTGTTGGAGGTTTTTTGGAGTGATAGCGTTGGGGAAGATGAAGAAAAGAACAAAGACGAAACATGTCTTATGGCTCAAACATCTAATAAGGTACTTTCTAAATCATCTTATTATAGTGATGATTACTCGTCGGTAGATAATAATACTTTAGATTGTGAATATCAAAAATGGTATAACATAAGTCTAAAAATCATAAATAAAAAGAATGTTTAAAAACTATTAGAACTAGGCTAGAAAAAGAAATAATCAATTAAAAAGAAGTGTCTTGAAACTAGAGAAAAACAAAGAGATTGAGGATGTACAACATGTCATAGCCTTAAAATAGAAAACGAAAAATTTAAAGATGAAGCATTAAAGCTTTCTAAATTCGAAAAGAGTAACTACTCAATTGAAGAAATGTTAAGTTTTCAAAAACCTTCCGATGATAAATCAGGATTAGTATTTAATTCATTCAAGGCATCAACAAGTAGAACTAAACAAGTAAAAGTTGTAAATTCACAAGAAACTGAGACTGTAGGTGACGGTTCCAATAATTATAGGGACGGTCCCTTTAATTGTTCAGACGATCCCCTTAACGATAAGGGATTGTCAGGCTGTGTACCTACTGAAGAAAAATTTGTTTCGAATTTAAGTCAAATTTGAGTCCTAAACCAAAACATCTAGTTATCAATAATGTTAAGGTACCTGTTGCTAGTAAAGAAGAAGTTAAACGTTTATACAAATCTTTGTTAAAACCTAGAGTTGGATTTTCAAAACCCAAAGCTAGATAAAAAAACTCCACCACCTAGAAGAATAAATACTTCTCAACGTAGGTCGAAAACACCACAACCTAGAAGAAATGTAATAAGACAAATTACCCAAATGACTCTCCCGTAACTTGGAATAATCTCCAACAACAAAGTTGCATGCCTTAGGGAATTTGTCCACCGTTTCAACATCCTAACCAAATGCAAGGGATGTTTAACATTAACAACTTTTGACCCATGAGATATTGGGTACCAAATGCTTGAGTTGATATGGAGAATTGATTTGGAGTCCGAAAAATGTATTAAAGACGTGTGGATCCACAAAGCATATGATTGCCAACCATAATATCTTTTCATCATACAAAGCATACAACAGAGGTAACATCATTTTTTGTAGTAAATTTTGAGGGAACGTTATTGGCATATGTACGATCTCTCTAACTCTCTTACTATTGAAAATGCTGAAATTTGCTTAGTGTCGGTCAAATATGTGATTTACTAAGGATGAAAAACTATAGGTAAAGGTAATAGAAAAGGTGGCTATATGTAATAAAAATAGGAGATAAGCCCAAGGACAAAATTTGCTTAACAACCATAAATGAAAATTCTACTTTATGGCATAGAAGACTAGGACACAAAAATATGCGTTTAATATAATCTTTAGCTTCTAAGGAACTAGTTAGAAACCTACCAAAACTTAAATTTGATCAACACTTTTGTGATGCTTGCAAATTTGGAAAATAAGCTCATGCTAGTCACAAAGCTAAAAGCATAGTCTCGACAACTAGATGTCTAGAACTTCTACACACAGACCTTTTTGGTCCATCTGCCGTACAGAGTTACGGAGGAAATATCTATACCTTAGTAATAGTAGCCGACTATTCTAGGTATTCTTGGACAAGATTTCTTAAATCTAAAGTTGAGGATTTCAAGCAATTTGATATATTTAGTAAGAAAATACAAAATCAATTAAGATGTCTGTGGAAACCGTAGAGGGGGTGAATACGTTTCCTTTCAAAAACTTTAAATCTTTTATATCAATTATTACATGATTCTCTGCCGGTGGTCCCATAAATATATGGGGGCCGCCTAGTACATTAGGGGGCCGCCCTATTTAAAAGGACCGCCTCCAGAAGAGGTTTTTGGACTAGATAATTTGTATCAAATCACCAATCAAGTTTGACGCAATATGAGAAGTGTTGATAATGGATTTAAAATAACTAGCGCATATTCTACCTATATATCCACACTCACAATGTTTACTACAAAGATCTACACAACCATGACTAACACAACATACACAACAATGCACATAATCATAAGCACAATGCAAGTGTAAAAGTAAAGCGATAAATGTAAAGACATAAGTAAAGAGAAAGGTAAAATAAAATTTAAACCGACACGATGATTTATAGTGGTTCGGTCATGAAGCTCCTCTTTGCCCTACTCTACTCCTCGAGTCTCCAACTCGAGAGTTACTTCACTAATCAACAAGCTCCTTTTCGGCGGAGAAAACCTTATACCAATGCTTACATTATTTTCCGACACTAAGCTAGATGTTGAGTCCTTCTTTGGGTACAACTAAACCAGTTATGTTTTATGGCCCAGCATAACAAACCTTGTGTTTAATGGCATAAACACATAAAACGCGTCGCTTACATTATTTTCTGACACTAAGCTAAATGTCGAGTCCTAATCTTAGCTAGAACCAATCTACCATTACACTAATGTATTTTAAGGCCCAAAATACTAACCAACCCACAATCAACCCTTCTGAATGTACACACCATTCGGATCTACACACTACTAAAGATTGGAAGACATGGACTCGATCTATATGTAACATATGTTACAAATGAACTAACTAGACTACATAACTTCGTATCTTGACGATGATGAAAGTTCTTCTCTTGCACTTGAGGGAAGAAGGAAAGGATAGAAGATTGGATCACATTTAAACAAGATTAAACAAGTTAAATGATCAAAGGTTTAGAGAGATTTAGTGAGATCTAGAGAGAGAAAGAACTGAAAGAAATTCATGCAAAAGGGTTGTGAAAATAGTTGGAGGTGACCCACTATTTATAGGAGCTGAAAAACAGCCTGTCAGGAAACGGCGGTCCCAGATATATTAGGGGGCCGCCGGGGGGGACCGCTGTATTTAAGGGGGCCGCCCCGACAAACGCTCCTGTTTTTGTCTTTTTGTGGTGACAAACTTGTCTGGTGAAAGTGACACTTGTTTTGGGGGGAAAATGGCTAGATTTGAATTTTGAAATAATTACTACATAAAACATTTCTTTATAATTCAAAAATAATTTGTCTAATTAAGTTTTGAAAAAATTATTTTGTTACATTTATAAAAATGTAAAGTTTAAGACAAAAACTTATTTTTTATCATCCTACAAGTTTAATGCTTGTTTGTACATACCTTATGTGATTTACGTCAGGTGTAAATAAATGTCGGTGTTGATGTAGACTTAAGAAGTTGAGAGATGTATTGATGTAGACTTGAGACGTCGTGAGATGTAGATGCATGTATGCATTGATGATTTATGATTAAGAGTAACTAGCGCACTTTACGTTACGTATTACAAGTCACATGTTTGTTATCACCAAAACATAAAGAGATCGTATAGATTAAATATAGTAATATTTGCACTAACAATCTCCTCTTTTTTGATAATGACAAAATATGTAAACTATAACACATAGTAAAGTTTAAAAGTTAGTCGTTTACACTCTCTTCTCCCCCTTTTGTCAAAGAAAAAAGGTATTATGTGGATAAGAGAAGAAGATATGAGAAGATGGTATGTGCTTCAAGTATATACGTTGGAGGAATAAGAATATAGGTGCTCCGAGTATATTGGTTGGTGGAATGAGAAGACAACATAAGAAATAAGGTTGAGGTGGCTTTGAAGTGGAGGAGGTGAAGTATTTGGAGTACGAATGAACCCTTTATTTTATTTGACAATCTCCGATCCTATCTTCCTATAAAGGTGAGCTTGCATCATTCTAGTGAAGTCTTCTATCATCATAGTTTAACCAACTCCATGCTATTTACCTACATATCTCCTAGCTCCCCCTTGCTTATTGTGTCCCCATGATAATATCATTCCTTGTATATTGACTCTAACGGATCAATTGATCAAATAAATTACCATCGATGCTCAAGAAGTTTGATGTAATTTAAATGAGCAGAGCACTTGCAAGTGCTCCCCCTCTGTTTATGCTCCCCCTTGTTTAGGGAACCAAGGAATCAAGATATTGTTGTGCTATAAAATAAAATTAGTAGACAAGTGCACATATATAGCAAAACATTAGCGGAGAACTATACATGCACTTTTAGGTTTTATTATTCTATAGTATGACACTTTGAAAGAGAATTAGAAACTAGACACAAGTAATCATTATTTTAAAAACAACCTAAATGATGAAATAAAAAGAATCGAGATGTATGTTTACAGAGAAAGATTAGACCGACTTTTAATAAATGAGAACGGGATTCGTTTATTGATTGACACAAAAATATTATGAGAATGACATTTTAAAAGTAGACGAATGACATTTAATATCTTGGCAAAATATATATATATATATATATATATATAGTGATGTATTATATTGAGAACCCATTTTATTGACAGAACTCTACAGAACTATTCTAGACCAATCAGAATTTAATAAATTGTTTTCCATTTATTTAATTCAATTTATTATCTAGGGATATTTTGGGTATTTTAGATAAACACCGTTTTTTGTCAAAGTTGAAACTCCCTATAATAAATGTCTCGATATATTTTGTATTAATGATATTAATGATATTGATAATTAATGATATTGATTATTAATGATTTTGTATTAATGATATTAATAAATGTCTTGATAATTAATGATATTGATTGTATTCTCAGATTTATTTTGTATTGATTGTACTCTCTAAAATAAATGATGCGATTTATTCTCTAATAATAAATTATACAATTTATTCTTTGATAATAAATAACACGATTTACATACATGTTTTTTAATAATGTTTTCAATTAAATGGTGTTTTTTTAAGAAACATGTATGTTACTTTATTTGAGATACATGTATGTAAAACATGTATGTTTTTTAATTGTAAAACATGTATGTACTATAGCACATGAATGACTTATAAAATTTGAAACATGGTTGTACTATTCATTATGAAACATGTATGTTTTTTCATTTTGCAACATATATGTTCTTTTTAATTATAAAACATGAATGGTTTATAATAAGAGAAACATGTATATTTTATTTGTGAAACATGTATGTTTTTTCATTTTAAAACATATGTGTTCTTTTTTTTTGTATAAATCTCCTATATTTTGTATAAATCTTCCTAAAATAAATGACACGATTTATTTTGTGTTGATTGTATATTCAGATTTAGATTAACACTTTTGAAACTTCTAAAATAAATGATATTGATTGTAACTCCCTAAAATAAAGGATATTGATTGTAACTCCTTAAAATAAATAAATGATATTGATTGTAACTTCCTAATATAAATGATATTGATTGCAACTCCCTAAAATAAATGATTATGTTTAATACCAATTATACCCTTATTTATACATTCCAACCAAATTTTAATTTCAGTTATTTACATAAATGCCATCATGCATTAGTGACCATTGATTAAATGATCAAACGGTGTAGATCGCTTTAAAATAGTTCTGTAGAGTTCTGTCAATAAAATGGGTTCTCAATATAACGCACCCCTATATATATATATATATATATATATATATATATATATATATATATATATATATATATATATATATATATATATATATATATATATATATATATATATATATATATATATATATCTAAAACCCATATATAGGAAGGATAGGGAAAGAGTGTCCTACCAATTAAAATTCAGCAAAATGCCATGTCAATTCCACGTAGGTGCCACGTTGGATGAATTCGTGTGCCACATTGGATGAATTAGGCGGCAAAATAATTAGTGAAAAAATTACATTTATCATTCTTTGACCTTATACCCTAAAAGTCAAAAAATTACATTTATCATTCTTTGACCTTATACCCTAAAACAAGTCAGTTTCCCGAAATTCATTCCCCATATCTAAGGAAACAAAATTATCAGCAACTATAATTTAACATTCAAAATCAAACTGGTTGAGTAATTTGATACAAATTTGGAAAGGAAAAATGATTATTCTGATTTCCATACCAAATAATGAATTCATCTGTGTTAATCATTTCTTCATCAGGTATGATTTTATTTATTTTTTTGTATAATCAATTTTTTTAGAATTTTTTCAGTTATTTGTTGGTATGAATCAATCTACATAATGTTTTGAACATTTTTTATAATCAGATTATGTTTTATCAATTTCCCCTAATCTGTTCATACTAAAAAAATTATTATAGAATCTTATTAATGGATAATTTTTTTTGCTTTACAAATAAAAGGAATGAATTGATAATTATGTAACTGCACTCCGTGATTTTTGTTGAATTTTTTAAAAATGCAATCCTTACCTAAAATATTATCCGGATTTGATTTTGAATTTTGAATGTTATCTAACCTAATTGACACACTATAAATATGTTCATATGCCAGAGGTTATGAATATCATCTTTTCACAATTTCTCTGAATCTGAAAACAAAACAAATGTATTACATAATGTTCATCTGTACTATTTTTGTTCCTTTTTAGTTTTTAACTTTGTATAATAAAGTAAACATATTGTTTGTTATTTTGTTTTTTTATAGAAAAAATGAATCAAGACATTACACCTCTGTCTCACATTGACCCTATGATGGATGAAGTGAAAGTGTTGGTTAGGTGCATTAGCAAGTGGTTTAATCATCCACAAGGAAAACCAAATATCAAATGGAGTTTAGAAGTGGTTTTGCAAGATCAATTGGTTTGTTATCAAATACTTTCAATTAATTTGTACCCTGTTTTTATATAAGGTTTTAGGTTATTATTAATGTATATAATTTATGTTTATATTTCAGGGTAACCGTATCTAAGCATCTGTAATGAAGAATTGTATGAAAAAGTTTGAACCCATTATTAATGAAGGAACCTGCTATAAGATTACTAATTTTGGGGTTGGGGAAAATGGAGGGAATTATCCCCTTGTGAATCATAAATATAGAATTAACTTCTATATGAATACTATGGTTACCGGAGTGAACAAATTTTGATATAATGTTTTCATGGTTTCAGATTTGAACCTTTTCACCAGAATTTTTTCAAACAAAGCATTTCTCATCCAGTTATTTTGTTGGTATGTTATTTTTATGCAATAATTTTTTAAATACAACATATAATGTTTAATATGAATTTTGTTATGCCAACTATTATGTCCATGCCATATTTTCACTCTGGTTTGACAATCTACAAATATCCGCTTCAATTTTAGCCTTTGCCGCTTTCATAGTTTCCATGAGCTATTGTCCCTCATTACTAAATCCATGACCCCTTGAGCAATTTATTTATTTGTTTGTTCCCGCTAACTACAAATATCGGTATGAGAATGTTAACAAACCATCATGTCACTATTTTTTTCTATCAGTTGTTTCCATTCATTTTTTTTGAACGACAGTTGTTTCCATTCATTATGAACTTATACAGTCTTAAAAGAGCTTGAGTTTTTTCATTAACTTTTTAGAAACAGTGGTTGTATCCAATGTTTTACCTCTAAGCATTCCGCAAGAGTTATGTTATCAGGTGCATGAGTTTTTAGCCATTATGTTGCAATAATATCAGTGACATTCTCATCTTCAGCGGTTGGCCGATCCTTAAAGCTTGTTGATCTGTTTCAAATCGGCACACACGAAAATCAATCAACGCTAATATTAAACAGTAAACATTAAAGAGAACGTATCATGACTACAATTAGGAAGATTACGTAAATTGGTTTGAGATGATCAGTTTCCCGTCGAATTCTCAAAGACTTTCTCATAAACTTTAATAGAAAATTGTCACCAACGACTTGGGCCGAGCCACCGTAGTTTCCCCGAGCTCTCATGTTATCATCCCTGGTTATTCCAGGTCGTCTTCCATCAACAAATCTTCCACGATATCCTCCTATAAAATAGCAAGTCGATTTATCTCAGTTGTTTCCATTCATTTTTTTAACGGCAGTTGTTTCCATTCATTATTAACGGATACAGTCTCAAAGAGCTCGAGTTTTTTCATTAACTTTTTAGAAACAGTGGTTGTATCAAATGTTTTACCTCTAAGCATTGCGCAAGAGTTGTGTTATCTGGTGCATGAGTTTTTAGCCATTATGCTGCAATAATATCAATGACATCCTCATCTTCAGCGGTTGGCCGATCCTTAAAGCTTGTTGATCTGTTTCAAATCGGCACACACGAAAATCAATCAACGGCAATATTAAACAGTAAACATTAAAGAGAACGTATCATGACTACAATTAGGAAGATTACGTAAATTGGTCTGAGATGATCACTTTCCCGTAGAATTCTCAAAGACTTTCTCACAAACTTTAATAGCAAATTGTCACCAACGACTTGGGCCGAGCCACCGTAGTTTCCCCGAGCTCTCATGTTATCATTCCTGGTTATTCCAGGTCCTCTTCCACCAACAAATCTTCCATGATATCCTCCTATAAAATAGCAAGTCGATTTATCTCAGTTATTTTCTAATTGAGATATTCGTTATCATAGTAAATAGTACAGAGTATTTAAAAAGGGGTATGTGAAAGTTAGTAATGCTTGAATGATTTACTGTTTAAATCTAAGAAAACATAACTAAAGTTGAAGGATACCTAGTGACAAAGATGGTGTATGGTATATTTGTTGTGAATTGAGTGATAAAGATAAAGGAGGACATACAAACTCGAATATGGGGTTTCTACACAATCGCAATTAAGCATCTAATTTAGATGGAAATAGGCAAGGATGAGCAGAACACCTTATGTTGGTATACTCAACTGACAGCAGCAAGTGTAACCTCAGTATATTGAGTATCAGCCACGTTGCTCTATTTTTGCTACATTAGATTCGACGTTCATTAGGGTTAGGGCTTTTGATTTTTTTCATTAACCTTAATCTTGTTTGGAGCCTTTCATCTGGTTTAGGATTTATAGAGTGGGTTGTTTAGTGAGGATCCCCTAACTGTTTTATATTTGGTTCGACATAGTTATTTAATCTTGGGAAACGATTTTTTTTTAGGTTTTAAACAGAACGCATTGTTAGGTGTTCTGTTGTTTTCGCTGAAATTAATAAAATTAAATGTTATGGTGATTCGGGTTTCGTGTGGAGCCTAGCGTTTGAAACCCAATTTCTTAGGGTCCTTTTGTCGCTTGGTTATCTGGTCTTGGTGTTGTGTATGGATAAGGGTGAGGGAGAGGCGGATATAATTTCGATTTTGAATAATTTTAATTTAAAGATGTCTATG
Source organism: Tanacetum coccineum (assembly GCA_026074375.1). Classification (NCBI taxonomy): domain Eukaryota; kingdom Viridiplantae; phylum Streptophyta; class Magnoliopsida; order Asterales; family Asteraceae; genus Tanacetum; species Tanacetum coccineum. The sequence continues at coordinate 59,704 of BQNB010023571.1, forward strand.
ATAGCAGATCTTGTTGGGAAGCCTGTTGATCATATGGAGAAAACAGCATCGTCTAATGTTCTTCGTTCGTGTAGTGATGAAATCTTTGGAGGTGCAACTCATGGTTCCCAGCATGGTGTTATAAATAGGGGCGGTAACTCATTTGCTTTTGTTCTTCAAGCAAGTCCTAAAAAGAAGGTTTGACAAAATCAAGAGCTTAGAACGAGAACGTGTCGAAAGGAGCTGCTGTTGCAATTCCTTTTGAAGCTGTGGAGGAGGTTAAGTCCAGGTTCTCCAATACTTTGTATGGTTTCTTCATTGGTAAACGTCTCGCGTTTCCTCTTGTAGAAAACTATGTCAAAAACACCTGGGCTAAATATGGTTTGAAACGCGTTCAGCTCCATGATGATTTTTTCTTGTTCCAATTTGAGAATAAAGATGGTATGGATAAAGTCTTGGAGGATGGACCTTGGTTGATTCGTACAGTTCCTTTGATTCTGAATGTGTGGAATCCTAACACTGATTTAAAGAAAGCGGAGGTTAAGAAAGCTCCGGTCTAGATTAAACTACACCATGTCCCTATTGTTGCATACTCGGAGATTGGATTGAGTTTGATTATGACACAACTTTGTAAACCAATCATGTTGGATTCCTACACTAGTAGTATGTGCTTAAGTTCATTGGGTAAAAGTACGTATGCTAGAGCTTTAATAGAGGTGTCGGCTGAAAATGAGCTGCTAGATTTGTTGGTCATTGTGATACCTATTGATAAAGATAATGGTCATACGCTTGCTACAATTGACGTTGAGTATGAATGGAATCCACCACGGTGCGCTACGTGTAAGATCTTTGATCATCATTCGGATAAATGTCCGAAGTTGGTTAAAGATCAGCCGAATGATGTGGATGAGGGTTTTGTTGAAGTGAAGAAGAAAAAGCACAAGAATAAAAACAAGCAACATAAGGTTGTTGGTTTACGCTTGACTAAACCTCAGCCTCAATTGCTATATCGTCTTGTTGAAAGAGGTGAGACATCTCAGAAAGTCCATACGGATAAAGCTGCTGACGTGGCATTTTTATGGGTGTCATTAATAATGGTGACATGGCTATAATCGTGATGACATGGCATTTCAGAAAAGAAACATGTATATAACTGTTGTCCCAAATTCTAGATCGAATTATACAAGTTGCAAAGTAAATTGAATAAGTATATTGTCTAATCGTCTAACCATTACAAATGAGTATTACATACATATATATATGTTGTGAATCGGTGCCAATGAACCGATGTGTCCCTTCCTTTTTTCCAACCGAAATAACTAACTTTCTGTAACTAACTTTCGGTTATTAAGTTTCTAACTAACATATTTGGTCCTTCGTGTTTATAATATTACATATGAAGCAATGAGTAAGATTATGCGTTCACATTCTCCTCCTTAATCTTGATCGTTGCTTCGTCCTAAATCTTGAACTCCGAGCATTTGTCGCATAGTCACGAACTTCAATCTTGGTAGAGCCTTTGTTAGAATATCTGCTCTTTGTAGTTCTCCTCTGACGTGTTCCACATTGATGTGTCCATTCTCTACGCATTCTCGAATGAAATGATAGCGAATGTCGATGTGCTTGCTTCTTCCATGAAAAACTGGGTTCCTGACGAGTGCTATTGCTGAAACGTTGTCGACCTTCAGCGTTATCCTTTTCTCTTCCCATCCAGTTAATTCACTAAGTAGTCGTTTTAACCATAAGGCTTGACATGCTGCTCCAGTAGCCGCCATGAATTCTGATTCACATGATGATAGCGCCACTGTTGGTTGCTTCTGAGTACACCAGGTAATAGGTGATTCTCCAAAATAAAATACTATCCCAGTAGTTTCTTTTCCTTGATCGGTATTGATTCCATAACTACTGTCGCTGTAACCTGTAATCTTGCAGCCGCCTTCTTTCTTGTATATTATGCCATGCTCCTTTGTTCCTTTGAT